>JABUQX010045912.1:27500-71963 GCA_015478945.1 Trachelipus rathkii
GTGCGCCAACGATCACGTCGCAGAGATAGAGAGGGTCAAGAGTTGAAAGTAAGGGACAGTTAATTAGTCTCTTAGCTTTAGGGCTAACATCTCTATCCAATAGAAGGAATGGAGCCAAGCCCCCAGATAGCAGAAACAATTACTCCAAAGGGCGAATAAGGCTGCATATATAACTGGAGTAGCTGTGCAGAAGAAAAAAATTCGCGCAACCTAGACAGAACTCCCAGTTTCTTTGAAGGCGCCCTAGCAACCGTTGTGATGCGGGGTTTCCAATAAAAATTTTGTTTATGTTCAGACCAAGAATGGCATGTTGTCAACAGGTGAGACGTTAGAACCATAGCGTCGAAAAAAATAGAAAAGTTAGGAGGTGTTGAGAGAGAGATGTAAAGTAGTTGAGTTTTCAAAGTTGAATTTCACAAGGTTAGTGGCCCCACCAGCGGGAAATCCCATTCAGGTCGGCAAGAATAGAATCGGAAAGCTGAAGAGAGGCAACTCTAGATGCAAGAGAGGGAGCAGATTTGAAATAGAAGAATGGAGAGTTGGGTCATCGGCATAAGAATGGGTGGAGTTAAAATACAGCCGGGAATATCGCTAACAAAAAGTAGGAATAAAGTGTAAAATATGGCCAGAACCTTGAGGAACACCACAAGTAACAGGAAAGAAGGAGGAAGAAGGGGGTGATCGCTCCCCATCCAGGAGATCTGACAAAAACGGCCACGCGGGCAAAACATGTCGCGAGTAAGCAAGAAGGAAAACGCAAAGGAAGGGAGCTTAGAGTAGCGACGCATGCCATACTCGATCAAGCCATTGTTGATATATCCCAGTGCCACCACAAGACTCCACTGGTCCCTAAGGGCAGAGACCATAAATCGGTAAGATAGGATAGTATGCCAGTTGACCTCAAACGTCGAAAGCCATACTGATGATTGAATGAGATTTCAGATGATCCAGGAAATGAGTTAAGGAGAGAGGGTTTCAAAAGATCTTAGATAGAGGCCATGAAGTGAAGGAGCTACAGGGCGATATTTAGAAGGATCAGAGCAGCTGCCCTTTTGGGATCGGTTGGACATACGCGCGCTCCAGCACTGAGGAAATGTACTAGTGTTAAGGCAGAGAGTAGATTTGAACGAGGACAGGGAGCGGGCTATAAAACTGCCTCTTAAAACACAAGGAGAATGCCGTCGGACCGCGGCCTTCCTGACACTCATAGATCTCAACAGAGAATCATGCACCCGGTCGTGGCGCGTAAATCGCAGGAAGAGACGCAAGGAAACCTGAGGAAGGAAAAGCGGGAGGGATGCCGGAATCGTCCGGGGTAGATTAAATGAAAAAGGAGGCCGAAGAGTTGGCGCTGGTGGAGAGTTAGCTACAGAACTGTCAGAGCGAATAAGTGGAGGAAGGGCAGATTTGCAAAGTTGTTGGGAACGTTTTTGGCAAGAGGCCAGAAATTTTTATCAGTGGGAGAGCCAAGTAGGTTTGTCACTTTCTTTAGTGAAAGCACTTGTAGCCTAATCGAATAATAGCTCTGTGATTCCAGAAGCAAAATGGAAATTGTTAAGAGTGATGATAGGAGAGACAGGGAGTTTTTCCATGCCCGATATGCAGCAATGTCTCTCCTGAATGGAGCGAGAACATTTCCTTTATCGAACCATGGATTTTGGTAGAAAGATTTAGTTGAAGATGGAATGAACCCGCTCATACACTCGACGATTACGGCCCCAACCTTTTCAGCGGTGACCGAAGCGTCCTCCGAATCAAAGCAAAGATACACTCCTAGCATAGTTTGCAAAGAAACGACGCAACGCCCTCCAATTAGCCCGATTAAAGTGCCGAAAAGTACGTTTGGGGCGTGGTGGAGCTGCTGGAGAAAAAGGATTTAAAGGTAAGATCCTACAAGATTATGGTCGGAGTTACCGATAGGAGGGAAAATGGTGTATTTGTAGAGAAGAGGTAGTGGTGAAACATAAATCAAGCGTGTTCAAGGATTGGTTAGGAACGATCCGGAACATGTGTGGGTTCTTTAATTAACTGTTGTTCAGATGGTTGAGTTTTGTTTTGGCCTCCTCCCTCTACGGTATGAGGAGGGCCCAGCCACTCCGGTGTAGTGCGTTAAATCACCTAAATAGATGATCTCAGCATTTGGATGGGAAGAAGTAACAGTCTCATGAGAAGTGGTAGATATTCAAAAAGGAGGTGAAAATCTGTTCCGTTAGGGGAGCAGTAGCAGAAACACGAGATAATGGTAGTAGTAGGAAGAAAGATTTTAAGCAACACAATCGAAAATAGGAGATTCAAGATTCTCAAGACGTGTTACAGGAGTGTTAATGTTTATATAGGCACAGACTCCCCCATTTAGTCTATTATAGAAAAGGTTATAGTTGGAGATATTAAGTTTATTTGAAAAGAAATCCCTGGCTAGCTGGGTCTCAGACAAGTAAAATGTTAGGTAGAGAGTTAGAGAGGTGATATTCAGATTCATGGTTAGCTTTCAGGCCACAGAACGTTGGCAGAGTGTGAGAACCCCAGCCTGCGCCCACCCCTATATCTTCTCTGTCCAGTCATTCAAACAGATTGTAGCCTCACAAACAAAACACACACAATCGACCATGCACAGCCCACCCAAAAAACCCACAGAATTGGGTTTTTATTAAAAAACCCGCGCCCACATCAAACACACACAGATCACATACAAAAAAGATAAAGCAAAGAAAAAAAAACGCACTGAAACCTTAAAAATAAAAATTATTAAAAATTTATGATTATAAAAAAATAGAGATAAGACCAACTAAATCAGTAATCTCATAAATAAATATGTAAAGTAAATAAAACCTTAAACGTTAAAAATCACATACACACACTAACACAGTTTCACTAACTTACGAACTTAAATTTAACCAAAAAAAACCGGATACCAATAATCCTAATTAAAACTTTAAAAAAGGCTAAAAGCTGCATTAATGAATAAATTAAATACGTAAAACTTAAAAAGTTAAAAAGGTAAAACACTAAAAACTTATCTTAAAATTTTGGCGTGTTCGAGAGATTAGGCTATGTTTTCATCTAAGTCTTCTTAAAAAGCGCTTATTCGAGTATTTATAAATAATTAAAACCTCTAAACCAATATGAAATTATAATACCTGAATCCGCTTAAAGCAAAAATTAAAACAACATTTGTAAGCAAAAATTAAAAAAACAGAACACAAGCACACAGCAGCGCAAACACGAGCACAACCTTCCACTTTAGAAACTAAACTATATACATGATTCTAATATATTAAAAATGAAAAGCACGGATCGTCCCTTTAACCAAGTTCAATATAGGAAGCCATAAGCTGCGGAGACACACAAAAATATTTACCTTTTTACAAGGGAAAATGATATTTTGGTTTAAATTTCCCTAACAGCTCTTTAAGAAATTATTTTTTATAAATTAAATTTGAATTTTAAATATTAAAAAAAATCTAAATAATAATTCATACTTCTTTTGTAGGACTAACTGCCTACCATGCCTATAAGAGGAACTACGATCTAATTTATATATATATATATATATATATAATAACATATATATATATAATATATAATAATAATAATATATGCTATATATATATATATATATATATATAATATATATATATATCTCTTCTTCTTTTGTATAATCTATATATATATATGTATAATAATATATATATATATATATAAATATAATAATAATATTATATATATATAATAATATATATATATATATATATATATATACTATATATATATATCATGTATATATATACCAATATATACTTATATATATATGTATATGTATAGTAATAACAATATAGTATAATAACATATATACATAACTAATATGTATGTAATAATATAATATATAATATAATATATGATATATATATATATAATAATAATAATATATGTATATATATATATCTATATAATATCTAAATATATATATATATATATCATATATATATATATTTATATATATATATATATATATATATATAATAATAATAACATATATATAATAATAACATATATATATATATTAATATGTAATAATATATAATATATATAATATGTATAATATATAGCCAGCAATATATAATAATAATAATAATAATAATATATATATGTCTAAATAATAATAATAATAATAATAATAACATATACTTTGCATATATATATATATATATATATATATATATATAATATATATATATATATATATATATACAAAGGTGGGCATTAACGCGTTAAAGCGTTAATCCGTTAACTAACTCGTTAATTTTTCGTTAACAACGCTTTCGTTAATTTCAAAAAGAAGTAACGGATAACGAGTTATATTTGATAACGTTAACAGGATTAAAATTTTCCCTACATCTGGTAAACGTTTACCTTAATTTATGAGTTTATAAAATATTTTCTTATCAGATTTAAATTGTATTAGATTCGATTTTGATGATAAACTTTATTTTTTCCCTAAACGCTCCTCTCAATGGCTCAATATGTGTTTATTCTACTTGGTTATTATCCCGTTTAGTAATGTTTATCACAGGAGTTGGAAAAAACCCGAGTTTTGAGGAATGTTAGCACATTGCTGACACCGCCCCCTCAGTTCACTATATTCTTTATGTTTTAATACTGGCACTTTCCCTCAGTGTTTGGAAGCACGCACATGTCCACCCTATTCCGAAAAAAGGAAGCCGCTCTGTCTTATAACTATTGGCCCTACAGCTCTCACTTGTATTCTATCTAAGATCTTTGAAACAGTTCTCAACTCTCACTTCTTAGACCATCTGGAATCTCATTTTCTTCTTTCCGATCGCCAGTACGGCTTTTGGTGTTCAAGGTCTACTGGCGATATACTTTCCTATTTAATCAATTTATGGTTTTCCGCTCTTAGGAACTACGGGGAGACTTGCGTAGTGGCGCTTGACATATCCAAAGCATTTGACCCGGTATGACACATCATTTGCGCTCCAAGCTCCCCCTCCTTTGGGTTTCCTCATTGCTTTATAGCAACCTTATATCAAGCTTTCTTTCAAGTCGCTAAACATCAGCTCTGGTTGATGGAGCGACTTCTTTTTCTGTAAATAGTGGTGTTCCTCAGGGTTACGTCTTATCTCCTATTTTATTCCTACTTTTCATTAATGATCTTCTCACCTGCCCATCTAACTCTATCCGCTCACATGCTGATGACTCGACCCTTCATTTTTCAACTCATTTTAATTCTGCTCCATCTTTTACCTCTACAATTTCCTCTCGTCTTAATCGTTCCGATTCTATTCTCGCTGATCTGAATAGAATTTGCGGGTGGGGTCGTCTCAACCTTGATATTCAATTCTTTAAAAACCCAACTTCTACAAATCTCCCTCTCTAAAATACCTTCTAACTTTCCTATCTCTTTTGACGGTTTCTCGTCTCTCCTTTTGACAATATAAACATCCTTGGCCTCAACATAAACAAAAAAATGTCTTTAAAACCTCACATCACAGCGGTTGCTAGGGCGGCCTCAAAGAAACTGGGAGTTCTGTTTTGACTGCGAGACTTTTTTTCCTCTTCTCAGTTACTCCAGCTATACAAGGGTCTCATCCGCCCCTTGTATGAAGTGGAGTGCTGCTCTCATATCTGGGGGGCTCTGTTTCACCACAGCTTTTTGGACAGAGGTCAGGTGAAGCCAAAGGCTATAAACTGTTATGTGCACCAGTTCCACTTGACCCTCTATCTTTGCGGCGCGATGTTGATACTTTATCTCTTTTTATAGACGTGACAGGTGTTCGAAGGGAACTGCCACCACTCGCATCCTGCTGCCCCAGAGCGCCCTCAGTAGCACAAGGGGTGCTGCGCACGAGTTTTGTTGTAGATATTGGTAACTCAGTCTAGTTCGCTGCGGTGCTTCCTTCTTTCCTGCCACCACTGTTTTGTGGAACTCTCTTCATCTTCTGTGTTTCCTACTCAATTTAATCTATCTCACTTTAAAGCCACAAGGTCTATTTGTTTAAATGTTGGATAGATCACTTACGTGAGAGTGGTGGTGATAACTAAAAAAAAAAAAAATTTAAGAAGACGGTTAACGTTGGCTTGATAACGTTAACTTCCGCTACATTTTTTACCGATAAACGCTTTAATGATTAACGAAGTTAATTTTTTGTTAACGATTAAGAATTAACGACGTTAACTTTCTCATTAACGGTGCCCACCTTTGTATATATATATATATATATATATATATATATATATATATATATGAAATAGTAGAATGGGTATATAATAATAATATATATATATATATATATATATATAATAATATATATATATATATGTAACTCATATATATATATTTAATAACTACTTTGTATATATATATATAATTCACTTTCTTTTTAAATTTTAAAATAATTTCTTTTTGAACTGCCTGTACAGATACAATATAAATTTATTCAAAACACTTTTTTTTTTAAAATAAAACTTCTTCAATAAAATCTTCCTATAACGATGTCCCTTAGATCCGATTTTATTATTTATTAAAGCAGAAAATATGCTCTCAGCATTCACTTGACTATGGGGTAAAGCTGTATTGTGTAGGCCGCATCTTGCAAAATTTTAGAATAGCTAGGTATTAGCTCTGTAATTGTCTACTTTGATTTCCGGTCAATTTTCATAATTTCATCTAATACTTTATTGAACTCTACTTTGTATTTTTTAGAGGATTTCTAGGTTAAAGGTCTTTAAAAGGAAGATTGCCTTTTTTTAATCGCTTTTGAGCAATTTGTCCCATTGTTTGTCAAATTTGACTTCTTCATCTTCATCTGACAAGATACCACAAGGGAGAATTTCTGAAACTGCTGAACTATCTGACTCTGACCCAGATTTCTGTTTAATAGTGTTATTCATTTTAAATCCTAGTTCACAAAGAGCATTCCTAGCTTCTAATATCAGATCTTCAGGTCTGAGGAAGATTCTGCACTGTTGATCAGCAAAGATGGCCGACAAAATATTTTGTTTTCAGTTAATATTCTTTCCCTTCTTTATAGGGAAATTTTTTGTCATTTGCTAGAATCCCTTCTCTTTAAAAAAATTCCTACAGTCAAGTCATCTAATAGAATATTTTTTGTTGTAAAGTATAGATGCTTTAATAATTCTCTGTGGGTTTCGATTTGTTCCCACTGAATATCGGAGGGAGAAAGGAGAACCGGCAGTAATGATGCTAAAATAGTTTTTTAGTTGCAAAAGCCTTTCGAGCATAAGATATGTACTTCCCCGTCTTGTCTCTTGAACTAAGATTGCCACTTTTGCCACTTGATTTTTTAGAACTTCCATTAATTTTGGGGTACTTGCTGATTTTCCTATTTGTCTCGCCTTGCCTATTAGATTAGCTGTATGAGTAGTGCTGAGACAATTGCACTGCTAACATAAAGTATGAAATCCACACCTCATGTGTGCAATGTTAACGTCATCGGAACATAATGTTATCATAGTTTTATCAAGTTCATTCTGAAAACTACTATTACATCCTCATTACATCCTCATTGACCTTATTTAATTTTTCAATCGTACTGATCATGTTATCTGTTATCCGTAACAAAGCTAATTACTTGCCTCTTATTATTTCGAATTCTTTTAAAACGTAAATAACAAGTTCATGGATATATTATCTAGTGTTTTGTTGGTATCTCTTGGCCCAACGTTTAAATATTGTTGCATATCATCGTTCACATATGTAATATTAATGCAAAATAATTTAGCTTTGCCCTTGTGCAAGCATTCATTTTTAAATGCACGAAGCATCAGTTTAAGCAATTTTTAAGTTTTTTTTTTTTTTTTGCTTATCCATATATATATATCTCCACACAATGCTTTAAATTCTGGTCTTGCAAAAAACCTAAGGGGTCACTCTTTAACAACCATTTTGATCAACTTCAGCTATTTTAAATTTTTCACTCGGCATAGACAGAACAAGTTTGACAATTGAAAAAGTATCCACTTTAGTCTGAGGTTTTTTGAAAATAATGGTTTATCGTGAACAGCTTTGCTTCACCTTTCTTTTTAACAATTTCAGCAGTGTTGGATGAGAGCATTTTAAATGTCGCATTAATTTAAAGGACCAAGTAGATATATTACTTGACATAGTAACTATTGTTAGATAAACTCTCTTAAGCATGATCGAACCGACTGTTTCCCATCAACTGTGTTAACTATTTCATATTGACAAATGAAAGTATTTTTATCTTCAGAGCGAATAAAATATTCAAAAGTACATGAGGTGCTTTCGATTGTAATATTGTAAATATAAAAAGGAAATTGAAAACGTCAACCTATATATATATATATATATATATATATATATATATATATATATATATATATATATATATATATATATATATATATATATACTTTATATAAATATATATATATATATATATATATATATATATATATATATATACTGGAGATATATTTCTCTCATGTATTGAAAAATAGAATATTTTTAACCCCATTTGAAGAGAGAAGAAGAAGAAGAAGAAGAAGGAAAAAAGTGAAATCAATACAGGGAGAAAAAAATCTTTCCCTTCCATCTCATCTTTAAATATTTTTCACTTTTATTCACATTAAAAAAAAGTGGAAAACGTCAAGGCAAATGAATTCTTATGATTAAAGAAAGGAAGAAAATGATTCAAAAATGATTCACAATGTCTGGAACAATTACAATAAAATTTATTACTTTTCTTTTCTTGTGGCTAAATTGTCTGTAATGTGCAGTTCCCCAATTAAGGTTATAGAATATTCATGTTCTTGTTATTATCTATTCTATCTATCTATCTATTAATCTATCTATTATTCTATCTATCTATCTCTATTCTATTCTATTATCTATCTATCTATCTATGCTATCTATCTATCTATCTTATCTATCTTCTTATCTATTCTACTATACTATACTATTCTATCTATCTATCTATTCTACTATCTATCTATTTTATCTAATTATAATAGTATTCATTTATATATATATATTATATATTTATATATATATAATAGTATATTAATATATACGGTGTATATAATATAATGTATAGTGCACCTTGCCTCATGGTTTTTAGGTATCTTAACTCTTATGTTATGAAGGAGGACCATATTCTGAATATCTAAATTAATATTTACAATTTTGAACTGCTTTTGTAACTAGCACCAACACTATTAAAAATAACATTAATAGATATAATATATATATATATTATATTATATATATATGATATAGTATATATTATATATATAAATATATATTCTATATATATTATTATATATAATATATATAATATATATATTTATATATTATATACTATTATATAATATATTATATATATATATAAACTTCCAATTCTATATATTGGATAATTTTGGCTTCAATATATCTTTTTCTCCCCCATGTTAAATATTTTTAATTTCTTTTATTGAGACAAATCAAGAGAATTAAATTTAAAGTTTGTAGATCCTTATTAATAACATAAGAATATGCTTCTTCTCTCTCTCTCTCTCTCTCTCTTCTCTCTCTTCTCTCTCTTCTCTTCCTCTCTCTCTGCTCTCTCTTCTCTCTCTCTCTCTCTCTCTCTACTCTCTCGCTCTTCTTCTCTCTCTTACTCTTTCTCTCTTCTGCCTCTCATCGTCTCTTTCTCATCTCTTTCTCTCTCTCTGCTCTCTCTCATCTCTCTCTCTCTTCTCTGCTCTCGTCTCTCTCTCTCTCTCTCCTCGTCATCTCGTTCGTGCTCTCTCTCTCGTCTCTCCTTCTCCGTCTCTCTCTCTTTTTCTTTCTCCTTCATTTTCCTCTTTCTCTCTCTCTCTCTCTCTCTCTCTCTCGTTCTCTTTTTCTCTCTCATCTCTTTCTTCATCCTCTTCTCTGCTCTCGTCTCTCTCTCCTCTCTCTCTTGCTCTCTCTCCTCTCTCTCTCTCTCTCTTCTCTCTCTCTCTTCTCTCTCCTCGAATTGAATTCATATACAAAGTCAAAATTGTTATCAGGATATTTTTGGTTATTATTTTTTTTTTATTTTCAACACAAATTCTCCTAGTGAATAATATTCTTATCTCAAACAATACATTAAATTATATACATAATATTTAATTAATTAATAATAATATATTAATATTAATAATAGATAATAAATATATAATAATTGAATATAATAATAAATAAATTTTTTATTAATTTAATTATTTTATTAATTATTATATGTTATTCAGTAATTTTATCATTAAAATTACTATTTTATTAATCATCATTAATATATAGATTATTAGATATTATTATTGATTATATAATATGATGTTGTTATTCTTAGGTTATAATAAAATATTTTACTCATTAGAAGAGTATAATGTATTTTATTGTTATTATTATTTAATATATTAAATATTATATTAATCATTTAACCATTAGTATTATTATTATAGAATTATTCCCAATTATTAAATTGCTAATTATTATTAATTTTCAGTATAATCTGTTATTAGCATGCATCATTATCAATTATCATTAATCATTATGATTTATATTATATTATTTATTATGTATGTATTAGTTTATTATTATTATATGATTATTATTATTATTGATGTATTAGTTATTTTATATTAAGAGATTATTATTATTGATTATTAAATTAATATTATATTATTATTGATTATTATTTTATTTATATTATTAATTATATTTCCATGGTTACAATCCGTCCTCTACCAATTTTTGGTACAAGGATTCGGTGTTCATTTGTTTTAGTCTTGACTACCCCTTCTTCCTCCATATGCCGTTTATTCTCTCCCTACAGGGTAGTTCCCTGGCTTCGAGTGCGTGCTTACCTGAGCTGTGGATGCCGGCATTTAATGTCATCTTCGACTTCCGCTTCCCGGCTCCGCTTCATCATTTTCTTAAAATTCTCCGGTCTCCGAACTGCCGGCTTCCAGTCTCCAGCTGCTCGCTCCGGCTTTTTAAACATTACTCTGCTCTGTCGCTTTCGGTTTTCGTTCCGACTCCGAAATTTAGATAAATGTAGCTTGCTTGCAACTTCTTGGCTCCGCGTCACCGACTCTTGCTTCCTTCCACCGGCTGTTGGTTGGTCTCCGCTCCGGTTATCCGGCTCCGCTCCGGTCACTCGGCTGCCGGCTTCCGGCTTTTCGGCTCCAGCTCCAGTCCGGTCTCCGGCTCCGATTCTTGTTTTGTTTAAATCCATCTCTCAATTGTACACTTGAAATCATATAAATTCTCTGTTAGACAGTAAATTATTTATGGAGTGATGAAATTGAACGTTTAGTAATGAATCTTCTATTTACTAAGAATTAAAGACAAAAAAGTTATATTTATACAGAAAATACAGAAGATTTGTTTTAGGAAGATTACAGGAAAGGAATAGGGTTTAGGCTTTCTTCCTAACTAAAGTTTTATGATTTGATGTTCACATCTGTTAGAGGACGCTGGAGCTTCCTGACATTTTGCTTATATTAGTTTTATTATTAAGTTTTTTTTTTTTTTTTTTTTTTTTTTTTTTTTTTTTATAAGCGGATAAAATGACATTTTTTAGGTTTTCTCCTATGTTGAGCTCATGGTAGGTGCTGAAACAGATGTGATATAATTATACTTGCAAATCAGTTTTTTGTTCAAATATAATATATATATAGCATATTATATATATATATTATTATATATAGTATATATAACTATATAATTATAGTATAATAATTATAATATATATTATATATGATTATAATATTATTATATATATATATAAAATAATATATTATATATATTATTATATAGTTATATTGATATATAATATTATATATATATATTATCCCCGTATATATAGGTATATATATATTAATAGTATATATTATATTATATATTTATATTATATTTTAGTATATACTATAGTATATTATAAAACTGATTATATATATATATAATAGTTTATATATATTTTATATATATGTATAATAGTTAATTTAATTATTATATATATATATATAAATCAATATATAATATATTAATATATAATATATATATATATGTATATGGTATATATATATATATATATATATATATATATATTATTATATATAGTATATAGTTTATATATTATATATATAGATGTATTATATATAAAATATATATATTATATCTATATAGTATAGTATATATTTTCCTCTCTCCTCTTCTATCGGCTGTATGTTATTTATTATATATATATTATATAATATCATATTATTATTTTAATATAGTGTATATACCTATATATTATATATATATATTTATATGTTATTATAATATGATATATTGAATATTAGGTTGGGGATTAATATTATATACGCTCCGAATGCTGTTAAGGCTCGTAATGATTTACTATTATAATATATATATCTATATTATATATATATATATATGTTATATATATTTATATATTATTTATATATATATATATATACTTATATTATATCGAGTATATATATATAATATAAATATATATATATAAGTATATATATATATATATATATATATAATATATATATTATTTAATATAATAATATTATATATAATAGTATATATATATATAGTATATTAATTATATATTATAGTATATATATATATATATTATATATATTATATATAGTATATAGTAATATAATATATTTATATATGGTATATATTATATTATATATATGAATATATATATTATAAGTATATTATATATATTATATAGTATATTATTATATATCTCAGGCACTTGTGACGTATTTGTCTCCAAGATAGGCAGATTAAATATTATATATATATATGTATATATAATATATATATATACTATAATATATATTATATATATATATATTAGTTTATATATTATATATATTATGTATATAAGTATAATATAATAAATATCTATATATATATATTTATATATATATTGATATATATATATATATATATATATATATATGTCATATATTAGTATTATAACTAATAATAATACTATATATGATATATATATATATTATATATATATATATATTTATATATATAATATATTATATATATATAAGATATATTAATTTTTGTTGTGTGTACCTATATATATATTATATATATATATATTATATATATATTATAATATCATATATGTATTAATATTATACTATATAAATATTAGATTGGTATATATATATATTAATATTAGATAGTAAATGCTATATATATAATATATATTTATATTATTTATTTATATATATTCATATATATATATATAATTATATGAATAATATATATATTCTATTATATATATTATATATAATTATTATATATTATAGTATCATTATAATTATTGTGGTCATATAATTATATTAGTTAATACTACTATATATAAATATAGTATATATATATAGTGTACATTATTATAGATAGGATAGATAGGTCGATAGATAGATAGATATTGATAGATATAGATAGATAGATAGATAGAGAAGATAGATAGATAGACTAGTATAGAAAGAGAGAGAGAGAGAGAGAGGAGTAGAGAGAAGAAGAGGTAGCGAAGAGGAGTAGAGAGACAGAAGAGAGAGTAGAGAGAGCGAGAGAGAATGAGAGAGAAGAGAGGAGGGAGAGAGAAGAGATTCTCGGCCCTCGACGACATCTACATATCATATATATCATAACAGCTTGGGTAACTGAGGGTACAGCATGTATAACATAAGATTATTATGTGGCACGCATTATTTTTTTTTTTTTTTTTTTTTTTTGGTTAGTTTTGTTTTGTTGTTTTTTTTTTTAAATAACTTAAGGGGATGGTGTTTACCGGTAGCCAGCGTTGGTTTGGAGTGGGGGGGGGTTTTCTACGTTGGAGGTTACTTTTGGGATCTGAGATGTTGTGTGTCATGTGTCATAGAGGACTGCTTGTGAGCTAGAATTAAATCGAAGCCTTTCAAGGAGGGGTGTGCACGGAAAGAAATGAAATTTTTTTACAGAAGCCCACCCAATATTCCCAATGTTCAATACGCATCAAGTTCTTCAGGTATGCGCAGACTTGTTTTAAAGCAGATAGTAAGACTTAAATACAGTAGTAGAAAACAGATGAAGGCCAGAAGATGGCGGGGAGTTCCACAGAACAGAATGGCTGGAAGATAGGAGGCTACCACAACTAACGATCTTGGGATTTTGGCATGCCTGCAATCGTACGCAAAATATCCATTATCATGCGAGACATGCGTGGCCAGGCTTGTATTGGCGAGGGCGACGGCTAATGGCGGGTCGATGATCGAGTGGCCAGCACTCTCTGAGCATCCTACCTTGTGTGTCGTATAGCAAATGAGGATAGTGCGCCAACGCTCACGCTCTCGCAAGAGATTATGAGGTCCAAGGAGAGTTTAGAATAAGGTAGGATCCGGAGTTTAGAGGTGTAAGTTCTCGTTAGCTTGTAGACGCCGTCGTGTCTTCATCCATTTAGGAAGCGGTGGATCCGAAGGCCCCTCCAGATTTGTGAGAACATTGTGGGATGTGGTATCCAGGAAAAAGGCGGCGAGATAAGGGCCCTTATATAGGTACTAGTGTGAAGTAGGGAGCCTTGAGCTGTGCAGTGGCGCGAAGAAGGAAAAAATTCGCGATGGGGGCTGATAGCCTGAACAGAACGTCTCAAGGGTTTCGTTATCTTTGTAGGCGATCCGTTATGCAACTTCGTTATGATTATGATGTTTGCGGGCGAATAGAAAGATTTTTGGGTGTTATGTCAATATGTTTATTTAACGGAGCTTTGTGAATGCTAGGTGAGCACGTTAGATACCGGGTCCGAAAAAGGGATAAAAAAAAGATGAGAAAAGATTAGAGGCGTGTTTTTTGAAGAGATGAGCATTTAAAGTACGTTGAGTCTTATCAAAGTAGCTTAATTTACTAAGGTATTCGTAGTGGCCCCACCGGGAACTCCCATCTCAGGGTAGGCAAGAATAGAATCGGTAAGCTGAAGACGAGAGAGGCAACTCTAGATGCGAAAGAGGGACAGATTTGAAATGATATAGAAGAATCGAAGGAGTTGATTCAGGTCGGCATATAAGAGTTGAACGAGTTAGAATACACATGCTTGAGGAGATTCGTGATGCTGAATAAGTCTAAGAATAAAGTTGGAGATAAAACAGGTACCTTGAGAACACCACAGATATAACAAGAAAGGATGAGAAGTCGCTCCTCACACAGAGCTATGCTATATGGAAGGACCAGAGAACAAACTTGACGAATAGTCAAAGCAAAGGATGTAGAAGAAAACACCCAAAGGAAGGGAGCTAGAGATTAGCGACGCATTGCCATGATCTCCGATTCATAAACCATTGATATATCGAGTTGCCATTGCCACCTCACTCACTCAAGGACTCCTTCCTACATACGTTCCTAATGGAAGAAGTACCATTAAAACAAGTAAGAATAGGAATACGTATATGTCATCAGTGAACCTCGAAAAATTACGACGTTCGAAAGCCATACTGATGATCTAAAAAAGGAAGAGACTTCCAGAGTGATCCAGGAATGAAGTTAAGAAGGAGTGCTTAACAAAGATTGTCTTATTAGAAGATCACAGTGAGACGTATGGACATTAAATAGTATTAGTATCAGAGGCGGCTTGCACTATTTACGAATGGTTGACACGCGCGCTCCAGTCACTGGTAGAGAGAGAGAGAGAGAAAAATGTACTAGAGTTAAGGTCAAGAGAGCAGAGTTGAACGAGGACAGGGGCGAGCTATGAAGCACACTTCCTTAAACACGAAGGAGGTAATGCCATCCGGCGCCACCTACCTTTTCCTTGACACTTTCATAATCTCAGAACCTCCATGCACTCACGAGTCATGCATTTGCGTAATCGGTCGGAAGAGGCACTAGGAAACCTGAGAGGTCATGGAAGAAACAGGAGAGGAGCGGGATGCCGGAATCGTCGCCAGGGTAGATTTAATATGAAAAAGGAGGACCGGAAGAGGATTAGACCGCTTTTTCATGGCTGAGAGTTAGCTACAGAATGTCATAAGCGAAATAAGTGAGGAAAGGATTTACAAAAATAAGTTTGTAGATGAGCGTTTTTTGGCAAGAGGCCATGTAATACTTTTATCAGGTGTGGAAGCCCAAGTAAAGTGTTTTTCGGCACTTCTTTTAGTGGAATAGCGCGCTTTAGCCTTAGTCGTATCGATAATATGCTCTGGCAACGATTTCCTGATCAAAATTGGATAGATTCAGTATAGCGTGATAGGAGATAACGATGAAGTTTTCCATGCCCGGATACACGGTTCATATGGTTCTTCTCCCCTTTGAATTCGGAGCTCGAGCGATGAACATTCCCATCCCGAACCATTGGATTTTTGTTGAGAAAATAGAATTTATTGAAGATGGATAATGAACCCCTCATGACATCTCGACGATTTTAGGTCTCAAGCCTTTTCAGTCGGTGGACCGATTAGCGTCCTCCGAGCTCAAAGCAGATAGTCACCCTAGCATAGTTTTTGCAAAACGTAAATCGTACGGCAAGTAACGCCCGTCTTCAATAGCCGCCCGATTCAAAGTGCCAGAACAGCTTACGGATTGGGGCACTGTGGGCGGCTGAGAAAGAAAGTTTTAAAATTTAAGATCAACAATATTTCAAATCAGATTAGCTTACGCTCGAAACTAATGGTGATTTTATCAGTCTCGAGAAGGTGAGTAGTGTGAAACATAAATCGAAATAGCGTGTACAAGAATTGTTAGGAGGGACGGATGTCTGGTATGTTGTGGTCTTACAATAACTGTTCCACAGGATGTTTGAAGTTTTGTTTTTGGCCTCCTCCCCTCGGCTACATCAGTATGCTATAGTGACGCCCCAACCCACCAGTGGTGATGTACTGGTTGAATATCACCTAAATTAGATTATCGTCACATTTGTATGTCGGAATCAAGTAAACATCTCATTCAAAGTGGTAAGTTATATTTCAAATAAGGGAGTGTGAAAATCTTCCGTTAGGGGGAGCAGTGTAGCCTAGACAGCAAGATAAGATCATGGTAGTAAGTTAAAGGGTAGAAGATTTTTAATAAGAGCCCCACATAACATCGAAATTAGGAGATTTCAAGATTCTCGAAACTAATATCATGGACGTTTTACATTGTTTTCTATTGGCACATGACTCATCGCATCTTAGCTCTTCTGAAATTATAGAAAAGCGTTGTAGTTATGTTGGAGATATTTGAAGCTTTATTTTGAAAAAGATTCTCCTGGCTAGCTGGGTCTCCAGATCCAGAATTAAAAATGTTAGGTAGCAGAAGTTAGAGAGAGTATATTCCACAGATTCAGTTGGTTAGCTTTTCATCAGCCACGAACACGTTGGCGATAGTCAAATAGAGGTACCTCAGCCTCTTTACGGGCCCACCCTTATTTCTTTCTCATGTCCATGTTATTGTCAAATCAACAGGCCTCACAAACCTGAAACACCTACATTCGTTTCACTATCGATTCATCTACACAGTTCCATCTCCAAAAAAAGATACCCCAACAGAACATCGGTTATTTATTAAAAACAGACCGCCGCGCCATCACATATACAAAACCACACAGATCACCATACAAAAAAGTTAAGCAAATCACAAAAATTCTTTTTTTTCACTTTTCTCTAAAAAATAAAAATTTTTAAAAAAAATATGTAGTGATCTATAAAAAGAGATCAGACTCTCCAACCTAACATCATAATGTGCTTGTATAAATTATGTTATGTATATGTATACAATATAACCGTAAACGTTAAAAAATCACATACTAACATCACTCCATATTTGACAGATTCATCCTAATCTTACGCTTAAATTTATACCAAAAAAAAAATAGAAAAACCGGATATCAAATAATTCTCTAATTAAACTTAAAAATAGCCTAAAAGCTGCATTAATGAATTAAATTAAATACGTAAGGACTTAAAACCCCAGTTTTTAAAAAAAGCGTAACACCTTAAAAAACTTATCTGTAAATTTTGCGTGTTCGAGAGATTAGGTGTCTTACTGTTTTCAATCTAAAGTCTTCGGTTAAAAAGCCGGGCTTATTTGCAGTTATTTTCATTATATAATTATTTTAACTAGATTCTAAAACTACTAGAAATAAAAATACTGAATAAGAATAATATAACTCAATAAATAATAGGGGTCTTAAATAGCAAAAAAAAATCAAAATAAATTTAAAAAAACATATAACATAGCACATCAGCATGCGCGCAAACACGAGCAACTAATCCTTCCCTTTAGAACTACTTAAAGCTATATATCATGATTCTATAAGTAAAAATGAAAAACAGCGCGATCCGGTCCCTCCTTTAAAATACCAATTCAATATAGAATCCAAATAACTCGGAGCACATTTAAATAATGATGTATTTATGCCTTTTACAAGGGAATCAGAAGCTTTTATGGATCAAATGCACAAAACTTCTTTACAAAATTTAATAATTTATAAATTAAATTTGTTTTTAAATATTAAAAAAAAATTAGTTTTAAACTATAATAATTTCAACTTCTTTTGTCGCTCACAGAGCGAACTTGTTAGGCAGTAAAGAATACCATTCTTTGAATATATATATTTATATTTATATTTATATTATTAATATATGATATTATATATATTTATAGTATTAGCTTTTGTTTATTATTATTGTATATATATATATATATATAATACTTAGTAATATATATATATATAGCAATATATATATATTCAATAAGTATTTATTTATATATATTATTAATTAAATAATTATATATATTATTATTATAATATATATAATATAAGTATATATAAAATATCATATAAATATATAATATATAATATTATATAATATAATATATATATATAATATATATAATTATAAATATATATATCTATTAATATATATATATATATATAATATAGTAATTATAATATATATACATATATATATATATATCTGGTATATTACTTATATATAGATTAGTTTATGATATTTATATATATATATATATATATAATATATATCAAATATTATTATTTAATATATTTATATATATAAATATAATAAATATATATTATTATAATATATTACTATATATATATTATATATATATGATATATATATAATATATAATATATATATATATATATCTATATATAATATATATTTATGTAATATAATATATATATATATTATTAAAATTATTATATATATATATTATATATATTATATATATATATATATATAATATATTATATTTATATATAAAGTCTTTATATTCTCTACGAGCGTTTAATTCGTTAACTAACCTCGTTTAAATTTTTTTTTTCGTTAACATTTTAACGCCTGTTTCGTATTTCAAAAAAAGTAATTGGAATTTTCAATTTAATCTGAAGGGAATGAAGTTACAATTAATGTTGACGAAGTTATAATAATTTTCTGTCGCGCTACATTAATTTTATTAAAGAAAAACGTCATTTTAATGAAATGTTATAAAATATTTTGTCTTTATCAAATTTAATTCTAGCATTCATTTCCGATTTTGATATAGATAAGCTTTTTTTAATAATTTCCGTAAACGCTCCTTCTCAAACATGCTCAATATGTGTTTTTATCCTTTACTTGTATCTAATTCTGCCGTTATTAAATTTTTATTCACAGGGTTCGACAAAAACGTTTTTGCGAGGGATAATTGTGCTTCACTGATACACGGGTCACTATTCGATATGCTATTTCTATATGTGTGTGCACGACCGCCCCGTCGTTCAACTTATATCTTTATGTTTAATCATACTAGCACTTTTCCCCTCATTTGGACACCGCAACATTGTCACATACCCTAATATTCCCCGAAAGAAAAGAGCCCTCTGCCTCCTTATTAACTATTGTTGCCTAGAAACAGCTTCTCACTGTATTCTTATCAAGATGTGAAAACAAGTCTCACTTCTCAACGTTCTTAGACCATCTGAATTCGTCCATGTTTCTCTCTTCCGATCCTGCCCAGTGAACAGGGCTTTTGGTGTTCAAAGCTGGTCTACTGTCGAATTAGCTTCCTATTCTATAATATCAACTTTAAATGTTTCGCTCATTAAAACCTTACGGGCAGACTTGCCGTAGTGGCGGAATTGACATTAATTCCCCCCTCCCAAAAGCAATTTGACTCCGCCGGACTACGACACGTGGCATCATGCGCCTCCAAGCTCGCCTCTTTGGGTTCCTCCTTCTCTTTTGCTTACTTATGTCTAGCTTTTTCTTTTAAATCGCTCAAACATTCGCTCTGTAGAGCGACTTCTTCTTATTTCTGTCAATAGTGGGTCTTCCTTCAGGGTTCTTTCCTATCTCCTATTTTATCCTACTTTTCATTAATGATCTTCCTCACGTCTCCATCAACCTTCTATCCCCTTATATTTGTAAGACGTTAAAACAACAATTTTTCAGCTCGTCATTGTTAATACATTCTGCTCTCATCTTTATCTCTACATATTCCCGTCTCGGTCTTATATCGTTCCGAATTTCTAACTTCTCGCTGTCTGAAATAGAATTCTTGCGGCGTGCGGGTGTCCACCCCTTGTTATATTCAATTCTAAAAACCCACCTCTAACAATTCTTCCCTCTCTACAAATATCCTTCCTAGACTTTCTCTATACACTTTTTGACTGGTTTACTCTCGTCCTCTTTTGACAAATATAAAACATCCTTGGCTCGAACATATAACAACAAATGTTCTTTGAAAATACCCTCACATCACTTGTTAAGCGGTTTGCTAGGGCGGTCGCCCTCAAAGAACTGGGATCTTCTGTTTGGACTCGCGAAGACTTTTTCTTCCTCTTCTCGTTATCCATCTATCACAAGGTCCATCCGTCGCCCTTGTGATACATGTCTGCTCTCATCACTGGGGCCTCGGTTTACCCCGCGCTTTTTGAACCCAGGGTCGATCAAAAACCAAACAGTCTTATAAACTTCTGTTACTTTGTTTTCCAGTATCACTCGTACCCTCTATCTTTGCAGCGGTCGACTGTTATCTTTACTCTTTTTTAATAGGTATTTGCGAGGCAGGTGTTCGAGGGACCTTACCACTCGCGTACCCTCATCTTTTACGACGGCCTCTGATGACACAAGGGGTGCTGTACGCTGCGCACGATTTTGTGTATATTGTAACTCCTAGTCTTATGTTTCGCTGGCGTGTGCTTCCTTCTTTCCTGCAACCTTATACTGGTTTTCTGGTAACTCTCTTAACCACTTCTGTGGTTCCTGTCTGAATTAATATCTATCTTCACCTTTAATAGCCTTGTATCTGCATTCTTGAATATTAGCCTTCCTAAACCCCGTGAGTGGTGGTTGATAAAACTTAAAAAAAAAAAGAAAAAAAGAAAAAAAAAAAAAATTGTAAACGGTTAACGTTAACGATTATACGTACGTCCGCTACTATCTTCGTATCTTTTCCGATATAACGCTTTTAATGATCTAACTTGAAGTAACTTTTTTTTGTTAACATTACAGAAATTAACTAACGCGTACGTTAACTTCTCATACGTGCCCACCTTTGAATATTATTATTATATATAATATATATAAGTATATATATATATCTATATATTTAATATATTAATATATATCTATATATATAATTTAATAAATAGTATATATATATATATATAATAATATATAAAAATATAATATAAGAATAATATATATAATATTATTCACTTTTCTTTTTAAATTTTAATAAAAGATGAATTTCCTTTTTTGTAACTGCCTGTACAGATACATATAAAATTTATTCAAATACACTTTTTTTAAAATAAATACTCTTGTGTTATTGTGTTGTAAAAGACGAAATTTCGCCTTAGATTTCATATTATTTTTAAAATAGCAAAAATATGCTCCTCTCTATTCTGTATGGGTAACAGCTTATGTTGCCTGCTCTTGCAAAGTATTTAGAAGTACGCTAGTATTTAGCCTGTAATTGTTCTACTTTTATTTCCGGTCACATTTATTTCAAATTTCATCTAGTAATACTTATTGAACTCTACTTTGTAATTTTTTTTAGATGGATACGTAAATTGTCTTTTAAAATAGGAACGATTGCCCTTTTTTAATTGCGCGTTCTTTCGGACCATTTGTCCCATTGTTTGTCAAATATTTTTGATCTTCTTCATCTTTTCATTCTGACAAATAACCAACAAGGGAGGATTCCTGAACCTGCTGAACTATCTGACTCGGACTCACCAGATTCGTTTAATAGGTTATTCATTTTAAACCTATTTCACAATAGAGCTATTCCTAGCTTTCTCTAATATTCAATTTCAGGTCTGAGTCAGAATCTGCAACTGTTGATCAGGCAAGATCGGCCGACGAAACATACATATTTTGTTTTCACAGTTAAATATTCTTCTCCCTTCTTAAGATTTTTTGTCATTTGCTAATCACTTCTTAAAATTAAAAAATTCCTACACGTCAATATCATCTAATAGAATATTTTTGTTGTAAAGTATAGAGCTTTAAATCCTGTGTCGGTTTCGATTGCTTTCCACTTGATATATTCGGCTGGTGAAAGAACCGTGAGTAGTGATTGGGATTGGGATTGGGATTGGGATTGGGATTGGGATTGGGATTGGGGTTATGGTTGGGGTTGGGGTTGGGATTGGGATTGAAATTGGGAATGGGATTGGGATTGGATTTTGATTGAGATTGGGATTGGCATTGACATTGGGATTGGGATTGAAATTGAGAATAGGAATGAGATTGGGAATGGAAATGGAATGGGAATGTGATCGGGATTGAGAATGGGAATGAGATTGGGAATGGGATTGGGAATGGGAATGGGATTGGGAATGGGAATAGGAATGGGATTGGGATTGGGATTGAGATTGGGAGTGAAATTTAGAATGGAAATGAGATTGGCAATGGGAATTGGAATGGGAATGGGAATGGGAATGGGAATGGGAATGGGATTGGGATTGGGATTGGGAATAGGAATGAGAATGGGAATGGGATTGAGAATGGGAATGGGATTGGGATTGGGGTTGGGATTGGGATTGAAATTGGGAATGGGATTGGGATTGGATTTTGATTGGGATTGGGATTGGCATTGGGATTGGGATTGAAATTTAGAATGGGAATGAGATTGGGAATGGGAATGTGGTCGGGATTGAGAATGGGAATGAGATTGGGAATGGGATTGGGAATGGGAATGGGAATGGGAATGGGAATGGGAATGGGAATGGGGATGGGAATTGGATTGGGATTGGGATTGGGATTGGGATTGAGATTAGGAGTGAAATTGAGAATGGGAATGGGATTGGGATTGTAATTGGGAATGAGAATGGGAATGAGATTGGGAATGGGATTTAGAATGGGAATGGGATAGGGATTGGGATTGGGATTGAGATTGAGATTGAGATTAGGATTGAAATTAAGAATGGGAATGTGATTGGGAATGGGAATGCGATTGTGAATACTTGTCATTACATGTGTCTGAGTGAATATCCTTAAATTTAATTAATTAAACTAAGGTTGGCTAATGAACTGCACCTGTGCGGTTAGGTGCGGTGAGGTGCGGTGCAGTTTATGAAAAATGGATGTGGTGCGGAAAAAATTACTTTTGATTCGTTGTGGTGCTTGGTGCATTCCCTCTGGTACCGTGCTGTGCCGTGCTGTGCCGTGCTGTGGAGGAAATTGCGGTGCTCGGGAAATCCAAATATGAAGGAATCTTATGTATAGCCACAACCGTGGCACAAAAAATAGAGCGATAGAGCCGCATGGCAAAGGGTTTGGGTTCGGGCTCGTACCGCACCTCACCGCACCGCACCGTATTATCAGACTTTTTTCGTACCGCACCGCATCACATTAACAGACTTTTTTTTCGTACCGCACCGCACCTCATCGCACCGCATTATCATACATTTTTTCGTACCGCACCGCACCGCACCGCACCACATAATCAGACCTTTTTTTTCGTACCACTCCGCATCACATCGCACCGCATTATCAGACATTTTTTTCGTACCACACCACATCATACCGCACCGCAACGTCAGTCATTTTTTTCGTACCGCACGGCCCGCAACCGGGTGCGTTGGCCAACACTAATTAACACACCATAAAAAAACAATTATGTTCCCTATTTAACCCTTACAAAAGAACATTTTTTGTTTCTTTCTCTCGTGTGGCTTATATGACTCGTATATTATTCGCATTAGTGAAAGAAAAAGATACTCCGGCAAAACTGCGGTACCAGAACAAAAAATCTTTGGGGTTGAGCTGAAGACGGATCAGATAATTTTTTTTTCACTATAAAAAAAAGTGAATCAGATCCAGATCCGAAATCGAAGTGGCATAATTTAAAAATAATGGAGGCAGAGCCGGAGCCGGAGCCGGAGCCGGAGCCGGAGCCGGAGCCGTTATAAAAGTTCCAGGCTCCACAGCTCCGGAAACTCGGACATATTAAAATCTTATCATTATATACATATCTGCAATTCATAATTTCCTTCCGAGCTAGAAAAAATATATTGAGATTATAACTTGAAATGAGGAGCATGACTAATTACATAGCTTTGTTGTGGTTGTTGTTTGTTTTTGTTGTTGTTGTTGTTTTGTTATTAACTAAATTCACGTACTTCATCGGGCAGAAGCCCTATTTAGGTGAGGGGTGTGTTTGGCACCAAGTTTTTCATCCGCTAGCGCAAATTACGGGCAAGAATGAGAACAGTAACGCAGGCTATTAAAGTGAGGGAAGATGCAAATTAGCAATTTTTACTAACAAGATTTAGTATTATTGCTAGACACTTTGATATTAAAGTCACCAGCTATTACCTAGATCCCTTTTTTCAGCAAGAGTCATTCCAGTAGTAGAAGCTTTTGTATAAAGTTTTACTTTCTGCGGTGGTCTGCATACTTCTAATAAATTTATCGTTTTGGATCCATCTCTAAAAATTACGCCAAGAGCTTCAATGTCAGAGTTAACTTAATTAATGACTGAGAAAGTATCTTATGCTTTTAAGCTCCTTTTAGTAAGCACTGAAACACCCCATCCTTAATAATAATAATATTTTTATATTACAAGCAATAATTTATCATGCCAAATTTTGAAATAAGAGTTTAGAGGTTATGAACTAGTTTAAATTTCTCGTATCATTCTGAAACAGTTTACTTCCAAATACACAAAGGGCGGATGAAGACCCTTGTATAAGCTGAAGATTGCAATTGGAAATCGATAATAAGGGACATAAAAAGATCTCGCAGGTCTAAAACAGAACTTAACATCAAGTTTATCTTTGAGGCCGCCCTTATAGCAATCACGTTGTAGATGTGAGTTAGTTTTCCTCAAAAGAATTTTTTGTTATATGTTAAGATATATATAGAGTATATAGCCCCTATAATAATAAGGATTGGGGTAGGTTTTTAATATTATTTAGTTTACAACATAGGTTAGAGACATAGAGAAAAATAACCGTTCGAAAAGATATATATAGGAAAAGTTATTTAAGGGTGATTAAGATGAGGGAGATTATGTAGATAGTATGGATAGTTATTATTAAAGAAATGAATTTCACTTACACCAAGAGTTAGAGACACGATACTTAACGCATTATGTTACGGAAAATTCTATCCAGATAGTCAGAAGAATAAGAATCGGAAAGATTAAGAACAGGAGAGGCAATTCTAGAAATTAAAGAAGGATGTTATGAATTATTAAAAATTAGAAGTTGATAAGAGTTATTAAAGGAGAGTCCGATTCACTAATCAGGCTAATTATAAATGAGTGGGAATTATAATTGTTAAGATAGTCCGCTGATTGAGTATAATATTCTATGAAAAGTAAAATAAATTTAAAAAGATAGGTAGATTAAAGTAACTCTATAATATGAACCCATGATGGAACAGCACTTATATTTAGAATTCAGAAAAAGAAGAAGATAACGTCTGACATCATCAAAATCATCAACTAAGCCGATATTTGAAGACTACATATACTTTAGAACGAAGTAATAAGACTAATAAATTATAGTAAGCAAAAAAGAAAAGAGGCGGATAAACCACAAGCTATTTAAGGGGAGCTTGGAGAAGGAGTAGACTAGTATTGTGCCAATACCCGGCTTATTATATCAAATGCCTTATATGATTATATGTTCAATAAGCCCACCACGAACATAGTTCTACCCGTAGTTATCGCTATAAAAGCGGAAAACCAAGAATAATACGGTTAATAATTTAGTGAAATTAGTATATTGGGTACAGTAGAACACACTTGACGCTCGAAAAGGAATTATTGGGCAGATTTCGAGAAAAGAAAGAAAATGAGAATCACAGATGGTATTCATATTAAGAATTGTGAGATGTTATAAGAAGTGTTTCAAAGTCTAGATAGAATATACAAGTGAAGAGGACTTAGTAGGGCGAAATAGTTATGAAGGATCTTAAGTAAGAATACATTCACTTTTATCGAGTATATAATAGGTCTGGATCAACATGTGCAGTATGCTTACTCAAACTATATAGAGGGAAAGTGTTAGTTATTATTTACAGCTAAATATGGACTATTCCATAGTAGTCAACGAATAAACAATTGAAGTAGATCAATTCCTCAATAACTCCGTTAGAAGAATGCCAACTCGGGCCATAACCCGCTCTACTAATCGTTATCATTATATAATATAGTTATATCTATGAGAGCCCATAGACAATTATAATTATACTTCACGGTCAATATTTAATCATCGGCAATAACATAGAGAACGAGAACTGGAAGAAGGAGGAAGGATGGAGTAATAGCCAGAATAGTTACCAGGGTTGACGTTAGAAAAGTTGAAAAAATATAGGAGGTCCGTAGTAGATTGGCCTAAATTCAAGATATTTAGAGGAGTATTATTAGACAACATTGAGCTTCAATACCAAGATTATCGATTATAAAGGAAAGGGAAGGGCAATGATTTATACAGATTAAAGTGATAGATAGATGTAAATTTAATTAGGCATAGAAGGCATAGAATGATATTTATCAGTAAGGAGAACAAGGAGGAATTTAGCACGCACAATATTCGTTTATTGTATGAAAAGTCACCCGTATTGCTCGTCACTTGAAGTAGTAACCCTGCAAATAGATTTCATAGCTGATGAAAATTAGAGAGAGTGATAGGAGACACGAGAAATATTTACCAAAACTGTTAGAAAAGAGATTGATTCTAATTATTACCGATATAAATCAACTATCGCCCTATTTAATACCCTTGAAACTACTTTCATAGTAACGTTATAACAACTGCCAAAATTGTACTATCATGGAGAGATTGGTGAGACTTCCCGTACTATTAGTTCTCGACGTTGGACTGCATACTTAATGCTTTTTCAGACTAACCCAATATTTATGATTTTTTCGAATCGCCATCGCATCGAAACCAAACAGGATCACCTTCTCCTACAGATTGGAATCACAACATTCGTTGAGTCATCTTGCGTCCAACAGATGACCTTGGCGTCTCTGTGATCGCCTTGAAAAGGTCGTATGATTATTGTGACAGCGTGGAGGTTAGGATAGTGTTTGCCATGAGTCTTTCCACTCCTTTGGGACGTTAGGTAGCATCTATTATCACTCTCTTCTTCAGTTATTATGAATGTCGGTATCGTTCGTTCAGGTCGCGCTGTGGTTACTTTATGTTATAAATAACGACTATCGACGCATTTTAGCTCTGGAGAAGGGGTTGCTTGCGAGTGGGCTAGTGTACTTGTTTAAGTTCATGTTGCTATTTCAGCTATCAGGTTTCAATGTGTGTTGTCGATTCCATCCCGTTCCATTATATATTTTAGGGTGGAGACATTATAGCTTACTATCTATCTATGTTGAAGATCTATGCCCATTTAACATCTTCACTGGAGCCAAAACTTTCCGTATAAAATGGAAACGTCACTCCACAGTGATTGCCAATAATTATCGGATTTAATGGAGTTTTACCTCCTAGTGAACTTTACTGGCGCGTTTGCTTTAACATTTCTTACAATCGTTGAAAACTACAGCAGTGCTTTTCGGATGGAATAACCTCATCGGGTCGTATTGGGGTCACCTACAATCGCTCCAATGATTACGCTAATACCTATCTTATGGCTTCTTTCACTTCCGTGTGGTAAGCCTGAGGGTATAGAGTTAACACTAGAGGTATATTATATTATATTTAGTTGCCTATACGATGAGCGTCTCACTGATTACCTTCCTCACATATTAACTAACTCCTCAAATAGCTACGTGCCTTGCTTGTTATTACCTTGGATCTATATACTATTATGGCAACCTATCCATTCAATCCACAAGACTTAGGGAGTGCGGACAGGTAATACTCTTATTGCTTACAATTAATTTACATCATAGCTGGGTGTAGCGGGCTATAAACTGAGACTAATGGTTGATGAGTCATTTAATGGGCAGACCTTCATAAGTCCCTATTAGCTCTGCCTTCTTGACTCCAAATATACAGACTGAATGGTCTATGAGAATTGCCACGGATTATATACTATAGCGTTCTATATAACGTTCCTACTCTAGCGAGGGATTAAGACCTGGAGGCCTAACTACTCGATTACGCCTATGACACCTATAATAAGTAGCTACGTACATGTTCACATAATTATCCTATAGAAATAATATATCTTATTTTTAGTTCTATTTGTTCATGGGGTTTGTTCTACTTCCATCTTCCGCTTTACTCCGACCCTTCATCAGCGAGCGGTCATACATGCAATATGATTTTACCTCTACCCATTCACAGTGGGTCTCTCCGCCTCTGCTCTCTACAGTGGGATCCAGTCTTTGAGTAAAGTCGGAGGCACACTCGGTGCTGTTGAGGGTTTCCTTTGTTGGTCTCACGCGGAGGTCCATAGCGACTCTATAGCGGTTTAAACCGATGGTTCAAAGACGGAGCGGAAGGGGTGGGAGCTTCAGTGTGTTTTCGTACTCAATGTATCGCAGAAACTAATCAACCCTATTTGTCTGAATTTTTCAGACTAAATTCTGATATGAATGTTCATGCGGGTGAACAGGATCAGTACCCTTCGCCCGTGGGGGTAAATTATACCTTTTCTGATTCTCGGAGCGCTCTCTAGTCGTTGCTTGACCAGATCAACCCGTATAACTTTGGTCTGTTTCCATTCAACAGTCACGTCTGCTTGTTTACCACTGCGGCAGAAACCACAACATTGATTACTGTTCTGGGTTTACTGCTCTATCCGCATGGGTTTCCTGAGTAACGAGCGGCGCTCGAATAGGTGGGAAGCCAACAGGACAGCTGCCACACGGGAGTTATTGTGTGCCAATACATTTCTTCCTGCATAGTGGAGCCTGGGCCACCTTTCCCTGCTACACGATTTCTACCATCCTTCTTTGGCGTCGGGGCTTTCCCTCTCTGTTATCGGTAAGTCCATAGATTGGGTGGAGGATTCTCGTGCGCAAACTTCGGAAATGTCATACCCGACTTGGCCGGTGGTCTTACATCTAGCAGGAGGATTCACCTCCTGGAGGTGTCACTGGCTCGTTTGCTTCTTGTCATTACCAATCTCACTCATAAGATTACTTGTGTCGTTGGGGGGGTTCCCACCGATATCGCTGAACTCATTTTATTGCTCCTGCCAGGTTGTCTTTGGTCACTGTCTTTTATTCATCTCTTTGGAATGCGTTATGTCCGATGCTCGATCCCTTTGAGAGGGCAATTCTGTTCCTGAAGCGTGCTAACCTATCCCTTCGCATCGGTTGTCAAGCACATCTATCCCAAATTCGTGCTTATTTCTGTTCATAGTGATCGCATTTTTGCCTTCCTTCGCTGTTTTGGACTGAACATCTTGTATAAAGATGCTACCATAGTCTCAGGCCTATGGTTCCTCTTTCGTTTCCGTTTAGGGTTTCCTCTGTTGTTATTTTTTCCTAACCGGTATATGGCGTCATGTCAGTTGGTGTGCTGTGGGAAGATCCCTGTGCACCCTCCACTCAATAAAAAGTATCAAAATTATATAAATATAATATATACTATAATATATTATATATTATATAATATAATATCATGATAGAATATATATACTAAAAAATAGTAGCTTATCAATAGGTCCCGTAGTGAATTATGAATATATACTTATAAAATAATATACATTTCATATAATATATATTAAATATTAAATAATTATAAATAATTCATATAATAATAGGTAGCTCAATATCATACTATCCATAATAGACTTCGTACTCAGTATAAATACATATAATTTCTCATCATCTGTCTATATATATTATATTAATATATATCATAATATCTAGAACCTCAAAGAAATAAATCAACAATAATATCATTACCTATAGCTTCAATAACGATATAACATAGACATTCTACACTCCTACGTATACATACTCAAACTAGATAATTACATAATTGTACACCTAGTATATTATTATCACTACGTTTAATAATATAATATGGTTATCAGTATACTGTAATATTATGTAGGTAATATATTATAATATTTATTGATATTTATAGATATATATGTTTATATATATAATTATAGCTATAAATAATAATATAAAGGAATAAATTATGTATAATATATTATGTATATTAATCTCACTAGCTTTTCATGCTCTATTAATGTCATCTATTATTATTATTCATTATTATTTATTATTGTTTATTCATCTGGTATATTGACTGACTCTTATTATTGTGTACATTATGTATGATTTTACCTGCTATAATGTCCAATGTATTATATATTTATCAAAACTGCAATAGTAACAGGGATCAAAAAGACCCACGTCACACACAATGCTTCACTCTAATGGATTACGTGAGTGGTGAATTAGCACGACTGGCAAGAGAGTTAAAAGGTATTATTCCAAGATATTTCTACACGATGATTGGCTGGAGAGCAATGCTAGACCAAAAGTCGAATTAACAAATATATACGCACACTCCAAAAACAGAGCAATCCGACACACACACAGTTATTATTGTATTGCACACCTTCAGCAGATTGTGGTTTATTATAAAAATATTCATCACGATGCTACAGCCACACACACAACAAAATCACCAACATCAACGAATCTACTAATGTATATATTATATTATAAGTGAAATTACTAGTACAATAATGGTAGGCTAACTCCCAGCTGACGCTTTAATTATAGCGCTTACTAGTATAGCTGCTTCTATGATTAGTAATTAATGATTACTAAAATTATAGTATCACTACAGCATATATTGACTATAATTTGTAGAGTCTACGAATACTCACTTACTATGAACATACTATAAATAAGGCCGAGAATACTTAGATAGCGATACTCGCCCTCTTTTCACTACTAACGTATATACTAGTAATGAGTCATATAAGGATTTGAACAAACTTTACATACATTATTTAAAAATCTTAAATAATATTATCGAACGAATTAATATATAATGCGAATTATATTATCTCTACAAGATATTGCTATCCTTTTTAGTGTTATTGATTTATCTTATTGAATGTTCATTATACAAGTCTGTAATATTTACGTAGTATAATATATAATAGGGTAGACTTTGGTATAAACTATAGTACGGAAAAACCAATAGTAATAAGGTATTGAATAAATTATATATATAAATAATATCTATATAAATAGAAATATATATTAAATATATATAATATTTCTACATTATACCATCATTAGTATATATTATTAAAAGAGGTATTATTGGTATTAGCATGTGTGTGTTAGTGTGTAATGTGGTGTGTCTCTCAGTAGGTTACACATAATTTATGGTAATGAGTAGGCTAGTTACAATTATAGGTTAGGTTTAGTATTAGGATTATATTAAATTAGTTTAAGTTATACATTAATTAGTTAGAGTTATATAAAGTAGGATTATAGAGATCTAAGGTTAACATATATCAGTTAAGGTTAGGATTATTTATAGGATTAATTTAGGTTAATTTTAGGATTACTAATTAAGGATTAATTGGGCTATTATATAAATTTAGTGTATTATTGGTTAGGTGGTCTTTTTAATTGTTGAAATATATCATACTTATGATATATCTCGCTGATTATTATTATATAAAATATTACTTTAATAATATATATATATATAATACATATATATATAATATAATATAGATAATATATAATAATACTATATATGATATATATATTATAGTTATTATATATATATATATCTATATATATTACTGTATATATTATATATATACCTATATATATATACTAGTATAATATAATTAATACTTTAATATATATATATATATATATAATATATATATAATATATAATAATAAATAAATACATAACGTATATATACACTAATTATATATTAAATATATTATAATATAATTATAGTATATTTTTATACTATATATAGTATTATATATATATATATATAATATTATAGTATATATATATATATATATATAATATTATGGTAATTCGCGATCCTTTGATATATGGCTACCGTGAATGGAACACAAAAAAATTGGTCCGTTCAGTCGGAGATTTTCTGTTATATTTACGTATTGCAGTTCTTACAAATTAGTGTATAAATATTACTAAATTACGTCACACTATCACTCACATCAATACAAGACATGGCCAAATTACATACAATATAAGAACAATTCATATTCATCATACAAATCACTCTTATTACATGCTTCTCTCGCATTGGACGTGATAGCCTCGTATTACCGGATTTCAGAGGCCCGCTGTAGGCATTAAGCCTCCGGACTGCGTTGCGCTTTAGAATGATTGTGTTACTTGCTATCAGAAAACTCTTATAAATATTCCTATTAGCTTAACTTAATCACCATAATAGGTCAGAAACCATACAAGTTACTTTCCTGACCAAATTTCAGATTCGGATTGACTGAGGTTCTTTCCGATCTCAGAGCTGGGTTATGTGGTGAGAATGAAAAATCACTAATATTATATATATATATAATATATAATATATATATATATATAAATATATAATATATATATTAAATATATATTATATATATAATATATATATATATATAATATATATATATATTATATAAATAAATAATATATTTATATATATATATGATATAATAATATAATATATATAAATATAAATATATATAAGATATATATATATATATAATTCATATATATACATTTATTTATATATCTTTGTCTAGGAATATTTATAATATACTTATATATTATAATTAATATATATTTAATAATTAATTATATTATATAATGATATTAATATAATATTACTATTAAAATAATATAATATAATAATATAATTAATATATATATATATATAATATATAAATATATTATATATATATATATATATATATAATATATATGGCAAACTTACCAAGCCCTCGCAGGGTATTTCATCGAAAACTACGATATTTGTTACTTAATAGATACTATAATAATACTTGGAAATCAGTGAATGAAATTGTATGAAAATGGATTTTTTTCAGGGGGCTCGAGCCCGACGAGGGCATATAGAGAGGGGGACGAGTTCCCGGGTCCCCTCCGACCACAAGTAAATTCTACATGCAAGTCACAACCCCTGGCAACCATGCATCTTTGCGATTTATCCTAAGTATTCTTATTAATTTAAACAAAAATTATAATGCTGGAAAACGATTAATGAACCATAGATATAAATAAGGAATTTGAGAGCCTAATATTTTATATTTATGTGTATTTATAAATTAAAAAGGAAATAATGATTTACCTTAATATAAAATTAAAAAAAGAACAAACAAACCATTTTATTTTTCACCTTAACATAGTTTGTATCAATTATTTATTATTTTTTTTATTATTTGTAGGTGTAGTGTTGTGTGCTTCGCTTAGCATTGAAAGTTGAAGAATTTTCTATGGGAAGGGCTCGCACATGTCTTGAGAAGATTTTAGGGGGAAGGTAAGAAAAAATCGTACTCTCATTGGCTTAATTAATGTATTTTTATTGGCCGAGGAAAAATTTCAACCATGTAAATTATATTAATTTTCATATTACATTTTATTTTATATATATATTATATATATATATATAATATATATTATATATATATAATATCCTACTATATAAAAAAATATTCGTGATATAATAATACTATAAAAAAAGCTATATAAATAGTTACTATTATTATTAACTTAAATAACTTTAAATTACTGTTACATACATTAATAAATACACACATAAATAAATATATTCCAAATATCTATAAATTATTTTCGTGGCAAACCAACACTACATATTTTACGATATCATAGACACCGAGGGCTTATGGTATATGTTATTCATATTATAGACATTACTATATCTATACAATATATATACGGTAATAATATTAACAAATATACATATATAAATATATATATATATATATATATAATATATATATATATTATATATATATAAGTAATCCGTATATATATAAATATTTATATATATATATTATATAAATAAATATTATAAACATATTTATCTCAGTTGGGTTAGGTTACATCAGGTTAGGTTAGGTTTAGGTCTAGGTAATTGATTACATTAGGATCTATTGGGCTACTATATATTAGCGCTTTGGTTAGGTGGTCTTTTATGTTTGAACTATCATTATGCTCGCCTGATCTTTATTATCACCCTTTATATATATATATAATATATATATATATATATATATAATATATATTATATTATATATATATATATATATAATATATATTATATCTTTATATATATATATATATATCTATAATATATATATAATATATATATCTAATATTACTATATATCATTGGATTCGGATCTTGTTTGGCTACGTGGAATGGACACAAAAAATTGTCGTCAGTCCGAAGATTTTCTGTAATATTTAAACGTATTGCAGTTTACGGCATAGTGTATTACACTAATGTCAACACCCACATATTGCCAAGCACATAGGCCAACAACATCAACAAACAATCTATTTCACTACAAATCACTCTTATCATGCTTCTCGCATTGGAACGCGCCTCGTATTCGATCCACGCCCGCGGTGGCAAGCAATCCGACTGCGTTGCGCTGAAGCTGGGCTTGCTATCGAACCTCAATATCCTTTGGCACTTTACCCAACTTGGTCAGAAACCTTCAAGTACTTTCCCTGCACCAATCTCAAGCATCTCGGGATTGAGGTTCTTTTCCGATCTCGGGATTGAGGTTAATGTGTGAGCATAACAATGGCAAACATACATATATACAATTAAAAGCCTATATCAAAATTATACATAGCCTTCTTCAATTTATAAAATATTATTAATATATTTATATACTTTATACATATTATACATAATATACTGGGACAAATAACCATATATATATATTCAATTAATAATACTATAAAAAATCAACCAAATGATTGCACAAACTACTACCAAGCCCAAACATCTTGCAGAGAGTAATACTTGACTGAAAGACACTTACGATATGTAATTAAGAAATACTAAAAAATATCATTTGGAATAATAAAAATAACAATTTGTTATTAGAAAATACAGTATCAATATTTACAGAGTGTTCGATCACCTGAAGCGAAACAGATGGGGGGACGAAGTTCGCCCTCGATCGTACCACGAGTAGACCTAGAGAGTACACCTCCTGAACTCCTTGCATCCTTGTACGATTTATCCGCGGGTATAAATCTTTTAGATTAAAAAAAAAAAAATAATATATGCGGAAACGGAGACATAATTTAGATAAAAAGGAATTTTCTGGGCAACATTTTGCATTTTTATTTACTATTATAAAATAGGAAATAATGTTTACCTTACATAATTTTAAAATACAAAAGATTAAAAAAAACTTTAATATTCATAATTTTAATAAGAAAGTTTTGTATACTTAAAATTTTTTTTTTATTTTTTTTTTGTAGGATGTGTTGTGTATGTATCGCTTTTATTAAGGCATTGAAAGGAGAAATTCTTGGTGGGGCTCTGTCTGAGAAAGATTTTGGGGGAAGGTTAAAAAAAATCGTCTTCTCAATTGGCTAAAGTTTATTATATTTTTTGTCGGAAGAGAAAAATGTCTAAGTGTATGTAAATTTCATATTATCTATTATTTATAATATATATATATATATTAAAAACTTATTTTTACATCGAGAATGTCAGCTTGTTTCTTTTACTAAATATTTTACTAACATTCCATTAATATGCTATTATTTTCGTGGTACAATATAACTACTAAGTGCCAGAATGGAGCGACCTTGTTAAGGTATGTAAGTTTTAATATATATATAATATATATTTATATATATATATAAATATATAATATATATATTATAATTATAATTAATATTATATATATAATATATATATTATATTATAATATATTATAATATTAATTAAAATATTTTTATAATATATATATATATAATATATAAATATATATATTTATATATATTATATTATTATATAATATATATATATATATATACCATTAATTAATATATAAAATATATATTATATATATATATATTTCAGAAAGATGTTTATAATTCGTTTGAATAGGTTTCTTCCTGTTAAACCTCACAAAACAAATTTCTAACACAAGAAAAAAAAAAACGAGGCATTTTGAGTTTTTATCCGGAAAATTAAAAAAAGAGTTCGGTCCGAAAACGAAGAATTTTTTTCCGCTCAAAAACGAAGAATGCGAAGAGAAAATAATATTCTAAAAACTCTTAGGAAAAAAATTTGGAAAAAATTGTATCAGAAATTATTGAGCTCGATTTTGATTTTCAATTATTCATTGATCCCTTACGATTCATATGTTAAGTGAATAACTACTACTATTTAACTTGACTACTACTACTACTACTACTACTAACTAACTACTACTACTACTATACTACTTCTACTACTACTACTTATACTTCTAAATAAAAATACACAAGAAGTTTCTCATTACCATTAATTAAAATAAAATAATTATAAATAATAATAAACAAAGAAAAAAATAAATAACTGAAACTAATTATAGCCAAAAATTACATAAATTTCAAAAAAATAATAAAATAATAATAATAATAATAATAAAATGATTAAAATAAATATAAATAAAATAATATAAATATTCAATAAATAATATAATAAATAAATATAAATATAAATAATATATCATAAATTAATATAATAAATATAAAAATTATATAATTAAACTAAAAACTAATAATAAATTAAAATAATCTAATAATTACAATAATAACATTTCAATATTTGTTGGAAAATTTTGACCATTCAAAATTGCTACTTTAAAGCATATTTTTTTCTTAAAAACTTTCATTATACTCCTAATAAATATGGATTTTTGATTAAGTAAAACGTAGAATATATATAAAAATTCTTTTATATACGTACGTATTAACTTATGGTTAAAAAAAAAGAGTATGTAAACGAAAATAAGTCACTATATATTTCAAAAGAGGCATAGTCAATAATAATAATAATGCGACCCCGTTGAAACGAAAACTTTATAATTTCATAAATAATAAAAAAATTTTTGAACAGACTCCTCACATATTTAATATGATAATGCTATCACCTAAATAATTAATAACTCAACTTTATCACCTTAGTTAATTTGACACTCTACAATAAACCACCGTCATGCGTCTTCTGTTCAAGACTCTGATATATAAAGACACAATTATCTCATACAAATCATGCGTATTTCCAATACAAATAGGGGATTTGGTAACCTAAGAACAGAGAGAGACAGACAACTTTCCAATAACTATCATTCAAAAATATTAAAACTTACTATATATAAAGATTCCTCAAAATGTTAAGAAGACTTGTTGGTTACAACGAATTTCATTTGGTACCAACAATTAGCTATCAATTTAAAAAATACCACATTTTGAATTTGCCAAACTATAAATAACTATTACTATTATTATAAAATACGAATTATATAAAAATTCCATATTGGTAAACAAAGTTTCTATCTCTGAAAAAGCAAATAAAATATAATAATAAATATAATATATTTTTATAAATATTAACTTTCTATTAATCATTAAATTATAATAATATATAACACACATAAGAATTTTACTCTTATTATTTCTCAATATTTCAAGCATAATAAGATCAAGATAAAAATTAATTAATAAAACAATCTAGCAAACAATACTAATTATATATTTAAAAAATTAACATTAATAAGTACTCTTAAAAATTAATAAATGAATAATATATTAAAATATAAATTATATAATTAAATATAAATTATAAATAATATTATATATTATAATATATATTATATATAAAAATAATAATTATAATAATATATAAATAAATAATATTATAAAAAATTAATAAAAAATAATAATATATAATATAATAATATATGTATTATATTCTACTACTACTACTCTCACTATATAAATATACCAATATATTAGTAAATATAACATATATATGTAGTAAAACCTATATTTCTAATATATATCTACTCACTACTATAAGTAATAAAATATATTATCCTCTAGTACATATATATATATATATATTATAAATTATCCTCTACCTAAAAATATTATCAATAATATATATATACTCACTATACCAATATATATAAATATATATCTAAACATTTCTATTAATATATATACCTATATATATAACTAATATAATATATTAATTATCTAAATAACTAACTAATAATAATATAATAATAATAATAATTCAATTCAATCATATAACATATAAATAATAATTTATTATTATTATTATTATTATTACTCTCTACTCTATTGATTCTACTATAATATTATAATTAATTATATTTACACATATATTATTATTATTATCTCTTATCTATTATCTATTATCATTCATCATAATCTTATTCATTATATATTATAATAATTCTATTATTCTATTCATATATTATTATTATTATTAATAACTTATAACATAATACATAAATACACTTCATCATCATTATCACTATTATCTCGATTATTAATATTTCATTATTACCTATTAAATATAAAATTCTTTAATCATTCAGTGTCATATTTGAAATAATTCATATAAATAATATTGATAATAAATAAAATATATAATAATAATAATAATAATTTCATAAAAATAATCAATGAATGATTCAATAAATCTGACATGAATAAATATAATAATAATAATAATAATACTAATACATAAATAAATAATAATCAATAATAATAATAATAATATAATAAGAGTAATAATAATCAATAATAAACTTATACTACTTAATTCCTTAAATTAATTTATTATTATTATTATTATATATTAATCTTATTATTATTATTATTATTTATTATCTAATTTTTAATATTTATTCTTTTTTATTATAAGTTTTATTATGTATTATATTTATTATATATTTATTATTATTTATTATTAAATTTATTTATCTAACTTATTTAATTTGGCATTAGATATCCCTGGAGCGACTAATTTACTGCAGTTGATAATAGTTTTTTTTTTTTCTTTTTATTATTATAAATTACAATCAAGAGACTGATTGTAGCCATCTTGCGACAGTATAATATTAACTAATAACTACAATATAATACACGATAATTATATCAGTCAGCCATAATAATAATACTAATAATAATATATAATAATAATAATCAATAATAATATAATAAGTATAAATAACATAATAATAATAATAATGATAACTTCAATAATAATCAATAATCAAATATAATCAATTATATATATAAAATAAAAATCGAATAGTCAGAGAATCTCGACCAAAATTAGATTGATTGCTACTCGTATCTAGATCATTTTAAAATTAAAATAATAATAATAATAATAATAATAATCAATAATAATAATTACCATAATAATAATTAATAATATAATAATATATAATAATAATTAATAATAATAATAATCATATAATTAATCATAAATCTTATATAATATATAATAATCAATCAATATTATAATAATAATAATAATAATAATAATAATAATAAAATAATAATAATACATAAAAATACATAAAATAAAAAATCTACAATATACAAATAAAAACTTAAAAATATAACAGTAATAATTATAATAATAATATATAATAAAAATAAAAATAATTATTAATATTGATAATTATAACATAATAACATAACCTATAATATATAATAAAACTAAATCACATAATTTAAAAATTCTAATAAAATAAAAATCACTCATGCCTACTAAATAATATATATCAATAATAATAAAAATTAAAATACAACTACACAACTGCATTAAAAACCATATTTTCACTTAAAATCATCCTACATGTAAATCTGCCCAATTCGTTAAAATTATATAAACTTAATCAAAAATTATAAAATAAAAAAAATTATTACCAAAAAATTAAAAATTTATAACATTTAAATTTGTAAAAGTTGAACATTGAATTATAAATTTGTTCTATTGTAATTATTATTTTTTTTAAATAATATGTTAGTTTGCAACATATATATAATATATATAACAACAACTAAATATCCTATTCTTATAGCTATCATCTAGAAATTTACCATTATATAATTTATATATTTAATCTATACATATATATATATAATACAATAAAAAATAGCTTATATACTCAATTCATACATACTATATATCTATATATACCTTATATAACTATATTATATACTACTCCTATACATATATATAATATCATATAATATCTAACTTTATCATATATATATATACTATTACACATACTTATATATCTCACTTCACACATAAACTCACTATATATATATATATATATATATATTATATATTATATATATATTTCTACTATAATATATATTATATATATATATATATATATATATATATTATATATATCAATACATATATTTATATCACTACACACTAATTACATCTATAATATATATACTTATATATATATATATTATATATATATATATATACCATAATATATATATTTATATACTTACCCTCCCTATCTCTCATTATTACCTTATACTCTCTCTCATATCTCTACTACCTCTCATCATTATACTACTCATATTCTCCTCTCCTCTCTATTTATATATATCATCTATCTCCTTCTTACTTCCTATCTATTATATATTTACTATATATATATATATTACCATCTCTCATTCTATACTCTCAGATGGCCCTATAACTACTTATATATATATCTATATATATATATATAATATACTATTCTACCCTCCTACTATCACTATTCTTTATGTCTACAACTTTATTAAACACATCATTAACGTCATTTAATTCAAGAACAATACATCAAACCATACACAACTCATCTTAAATTAGCACACAATAATATATATATCCTCTACCTATTTATATACTATCTCATATATATATGATATATCATTCTACTATATATATACCTATTATCTATCCTATACCCTTATATATATATATATACCTATATATATATTTATATATATAAATATAATACTATAACATTTTATTTCTACTATATACTACTTATACCTATATATTATATAATATATTATATATATAATATATACTATATATATATATACTTACTATATATTAAAATATATACTTATATTATACTATAATATTATATTATACTATAACTTATACTTTCTATATATATATATATATTACTATCTATTATACTCATATAATATATATATATACTTATATATATATCTATCATATATATATATACATATATAATAATTTTTAAAAATAATTATAATAAAATATAATTTATTAAAAACATATTTATATATTTATATACTACACTATAAATAATATATATTCTATATATACTATATATACTATATATAACTATATATATATACTACTCACTATATATATTATATATATATATATATATAATATATTATATATAATATATATATATATAATATACTATATATCATATATATTCTGTATATCTATATATCTATACTCTACTATATATATATATATATATATATATATATAATATCATATTATATAATATTATACTATACTATATATATTATTATATATATATATATACTATATATAAATATATATTTATATATATATATACTTATATATATTATAATATATTATAACTATATATAATATAATTATATACTATATATATATATAATATATATATTTAAAATAATATATATTATATATATATATGTATATATATATCTATATATATATACTATACCGTATATATAAATATATACATATTAATATCTATATAATATATATTATATATATATATAATATACTACTATATACTATATATATATATAATATGTATACTATTACTATTCCTATATATATATCATTATATATTAATATAATTATATTATATATATATTATCTCTATTATACTATATATATATACTATATTATATATATATATATATAATATAACTATATATTATACTATTATAATATATATATGATTATAATATTATGCTATCATATATATATATATGATATATTATATTATATATATATATATACTAGTATATATATTATCTCTATATACCTCTATATATATTTGATATATGATCAGTATATATATATATTGTTCTTATATATATATATACACTATATATATATATTACTTATATATATATATTATATATATATATATATATATATATATTACTATACTACTAATACTATATATATATATTATATATTTATTTTAGTTGCATGATCAACAAACATCATATATGAAAATTACTACTATAATATATATATATATACTATATATAAAATATATATATTATATAATAATTAATATAATCTTATATAATAACTGATCTTTAATTAACTATATAATATATTTCTTATAGATATATATATATATACTATATATATATATCTATACGTATATACTATATATATAATATATATATATAACCTATAATTATACTATAATATACATATTATAATTTTAGAATCTATACTCTATATATATATATCAATATATATATAGATATATATATCATATAATTTCTTCCCTTTCGTTATCTAACTAGGTATTAAACCCTTGTTGACTGCGTATTCATTGCTACATAGTGTTTGTATATAAAAGTCTATTCTATATATATACTTCATATATATCATATCCTCTATACACAAATCTATATATCACACATATATTCTATTATACAAATTAATCCTCTCTTATTGTTCCTATAATATATACTTATTATTTCACTCATTCTTATCTTGTAGTATTGTTAATATAACGATTTATCTAAATTATGTACTTAAAAATTAAATATTATAATTATACATATACTCTTCTCATACTTTAGTTACTTTATTCATATTTATTTATATTTCCATATCATGGTATACACATCACACATCACATATATAATATATATCACAACTTTTAAGCATATTTATATTTATAATACTCATTTTATTATATCAATTCACCCACTACTATATATATATACTCAAATTCTAACACATATATTAATATATATATATATATAATATTGGGAAACTAATTTTTGAAATCATAAATTATATATTAAATCATCCCACTATTTAAAATATTTTATATATTACTTTATATACATATACTAATATATATATAATTAATATCAATATATTCCTTATAATATACATTTCTATATTGCGAACCACAAATAGGTTTTCCTCTTATATATTATTATATACTTATTACTATGTATTATTCTCGATATTTTATAAATTTCGACTTTGACCACAGTGTACATATACTTATACTATATATATATATATATATATATATACTAAATAATATATATATATATATATATATATATATAATATATCTCACTATATATATATATATATATATACAACTGCTTTTATACTAAGCGCGAGCCACGGAAGCCGGACAGAACTTTAAAACGACGACTTCGGCGAGATTTACGGATTAGGAAATCAGGAAAACACTTTTAAGAATTATAGGTTTGCCCGATAAATGTGGGTACCTATGGAGATAAAAGAGGAGGAGATAATAGATATCATGAAGGAGAGGAAGATAGATATGTTGGGGATGGCGGAGATGAGCGAGTGAGGGGGTGTGAGGAGGGGAAAAAGATGGGAGAAGGATTTGTTCTGATGTATAGTGGGTGAAAGAAGCAATAAGAAAGCATGGTGTCGGAATTAAAGTGGGACCAAGACTGTCACTTTGTATATTTTATACAGAAAGATAAAAATAATATATAACAATGTATGTACTATAGAGTTGATGATAAGTGCGTATTGAAGATAGCCGGATAAAATATGGGAATATACAGATATATGCACCACAGCGGGGCAACTCAGAGGAGGAAAAAACTAGATCTATGGAATTGATGGAGGGAGAG
>JABUQX010045913.1:0-7500 GCA_015478945.1 Trachelipus rathkii
TTTCTTTCAAAGATGTACGTTTATAATTCTGTAATCTTCGTGCGAATGGGTGATAAATAATCCGCTGCCGCCTTGCGCAAATGAGATTACTCTCAGACCAACTCATGAAGCTTCTACATTCTTCTGGTCTCCTACTCTGTGAGGTCTATCATCCTCCTTATCCCTCCGCCGCGGGTCGATTTTGGCAACACTCAAATACTTAGGTCCCTTATATACCTAAAAATCTTATACGCTTATCAGCGGAGTAATACTAACACCCAAGCCTACTCTATATCCACTAACCCCTCCCGTGTCGGCATTCCTCTCTTGTTCCTAGCTATTCTCTCAAACACGAAACACTGTGACTCTAACGCTGGATGGTGTATTTTAAGAGAGTAGCACACCTGTTTATCGTTCCACACTATTGGCTTTCAAACTCCCTCACCGAATAGAGTTACGAGACAGGACGTCTAGGAGCGCCCTTCCGTCGGGTTCCTTCGTAAGTCCCTCGTAGTCCGCCGTGCTATTCAATTGTTTTATGCGAGAGTGAGTTACAAGATGCTTTCCGTCAAGAGAGGACGGAAGGGTAGAAATTGTTGTATATCGCGAATTGAGTAGTACAAGCGGTGAATCCGCTTTCGAAACATATCGAATTCCCATGTTCTACAATTCTACCCCGATACCTCGTTTTTGCGGACCGACCGATACCCCCTTAGGGTCCGCCTCGCAACGATAAATGAACGCCCTGCTAAGGGTGCTTTGAAAACACTCTGCCATAACAAAAATTGAGGATTAGATAGCGTCGAAGGAGTTCTTTGGCGGACATGTACCGACCACCCCTGCTCGTCAATTTCGCAATGCGTCGAGTACTCATCTCTAACACAAAACAAATCAAGTCACACTTGGTCCGCCTTGCCTAATAACTCACATTAGCAGCACAATCTGCTGACTTCCTCTCAATGAATAAATACAGCGAACCCTAATACCGTTGCCTAATCTACCCCCCACTCGCGTAAATTTTCAAGCCAAACACCAGCCAACAATATCACGCCCTCTTATTACTCTGAGAGAATATGCTTTCTCCAATCTTAAAAAACGCACCCATACACTTTCCCGTTGCCTCTCATTTACTTTTCTCACCAGCGCATCGTTTAGTGTAAACACCTTGTCCACAACACCCTCTCCCTCCCTAAATCCTTCCTTGGCTTCCACCCATCTCTCCTCCTTAAACCTTCTCACTCTCGCCAATCAGTATTCTCCCATACACTTTCCCTACCACACTTAAAAGACATATACCTCTATAATTCCCACACTCCATCCCTATCCCCTTTCCCCTTATACAGGAGAACCAAACAACCATCCTCCCAATCCTGTGGTACCTCACCACCCCTCCAACATATATTATATAACCTGTACAGCCATTCCTCCACCCCTCTACCTCCCTTCTGTAACATTTCCATTCTCACACCATCCAGAACTGCGGACTTCCCTTTTTTTCCTTTACCTCAAGGCCCTAATAATTTCCTCCATTTGTATTTCATCCTCCCCATTCCCTCCCCAAGTTCATCCCCATCCTCACCTCTTGCAACTCTTCCTCCCCTCCCCCACCCGCTTCATTTCAATAATCCACTAAAATACTCCCCCCACCTTTTCCTCACCCCATCCTCCCCTCCTATCCACTCCCCATTCCTCCCTAATCCTCTCCCCCCCCAAAAAAACCCCCCCCTTCTTCTTCCTTTTTTATTTACTTCTTTCCAAAACAACTTACTTCCCGATTCAAAATTTTCCGTCACTTTTCTACACCATTCATCTTTTGCTTTTCTCTTCTTCCTCTCCACCGCCCTCTTTGCTTCCACTCTAACCCTTCTATATTCCTCCCAGCTTTCCTCACTCCTACTCCCCAACCATTTCACATAAGCCTCCTTTTCCCTTCACCACTTCCTTCACCTTCCCTCATTCCACCATTCACTCCCTTTCCCTTGCACCCCCCCTTTTTACTCCACATACCCTTCTAGCCTCTTCACATTCTGCCTCTTTGAATCTCATCCATCCCCCTCCACCTCCCCAATCCCCGTCCCTCTCACGTCTCTCCACCTATCCTCCATAACCCTCCTAAACTCCCTCTTACACACTGTCTCTTCCAATTTTCCACCTTTATCACTTCTACTCTCCTCTTTTCTTCCCTTTTCCTAACCGTCACCTCTCCTCCCACCTTTATCCTAGCAACCACCAAATAGTTGATCCGATATCCCCCTCCCCGACCCCTCTTAAATACATTTACATCTAATAATCTACCTCTATCCTTCCCATTTACACACACATAATCCAGTACCGCCCTCCCCCCGTTATCTCACTCTTCCATGTATACTTGTGATTTTCACTTTTTTTGAACCAAGTATTCCCCACTATCATTCTCCTTTCAACACACAACTCTAACAGACTTTCTCCGTTAACATTCCTCTCCCCTACCCAATGGTCCTATTATTCTTCCCACCCCCTCCCTTCCCACTCCTGCATTCAGATCTCCCAATAGACAGATTTTATCATTTACCCCGAAACTTTTCCAACACTCGATTCAAACTCATCCAAAAATCTTTCTCTCTCCCTCCCCCCGCTCCATTCACTGGTGCATTATGCGCATATTAAAAACCCCACATTTCCCCCCGAATTCACTTTTACCACATTATCTCGAATCCACCTGTCTGCAGCAACCCTTACCCTATTCCCACACCTCTTATCCTCATAAACTACCCACCCCTTCCCGTCGACCCTCACTCTCTCGTTCACCCTCGAAATCATACCCTTAAATTTTCCAAAATTCCATCTCCCTCTTTCCCTTCAGCTTAGTTTCTGTTACCCCTAGCACATCCAACCTTTTTTCTTCAAACATTAACCCAACTTCCTCCCTCTTCAAATCCTCGTTTACCCCTCTCACATTCATACATCCCACCCTAATTACCCCTCTCCTCCCCATCTTTCCCTTCTTCAAAAATTAATATATTCACTCAGGCTGCACGCTTTGTGGGACCCCCACCTTAGGTGCTTCCCAACACCTAGGCCACCACCCCGCTCACCAGATACACCCACAATACCCACAATAATAATAAAATGTTAAATAATAATGCCAAGTATTGAAAAAATACAAATATAAAGATATAAATATAAAAGGTTTAAAACCTACACCCCTCAGTTTCCAACATATATAACACATATATATATATATTACACACATATATAATATATATTATATATTTATATATAAATATATATATATAGATAATATATATATATTATTATATATATATTAATAATATATTATAGATATATATATTATATATATATATTAATAAAATATATATTATTTTAAAAAATAATATGCATATATAAGTATATATATAGAATAATATATATATATATATATACATATATACACACATAACATATATATACATATATTACAAAATATAAAATATAAAAGGTTAAAACCCACAATTTATCAATTTATATTTACTCCTTTAGCAACCTTTTTCTTTCTTTTTAAAATTGAACACCCGTTTAAAAAACTTTCCTAACTATTAAAATCTTTATTCATAATTAAAAATCTTTTAAGAAGTTCCCCCAAAATACCAACTGGTAACTCCAAATATCAAACATTAAAATCGCACCCTAAATAACGATATCAAATATGAAAAATAACGATATCAAATATCAAACCCCAGATCTAAGTTAGCCTACAATTATATGCAAAAAAGGCTCACAATCGATATTCTTCATAAATTGCTCGGATCACATTACTTCAATTCTCACTTCCAATAAATGGCAATGTTCGTTCATAAATTGCTCGGATCACATTACTTCAATTCACACATCCAATAAATGGCAATGTTCGTACAGCATATAAATGGATTCCTTTCTTGATATAAAAATATAATATTTGAAAACACTTAAATGTAGAGCATATTCAGTCATAAAGATTTCTTCTTAATTTTTTAAATACAAATAATGTACATTGGAAGTAGTATATGATTGGAGCGAGTGAATCGGAGCTCTCAAAAGAAATAAAAATAAATAAGTTCTGACGTGCGAGCAATTTAGCTTACACAATAAATGCTACTTTGAGAGTATGATAAATTGTTCCTTTGTGATGATTCACACAAGCATAGAATCATAGATTCAATATTAAAAGTTTCATAAATAGGTTAAGTTTCACTCTCTTCCGTGAAACGACGAAAATAGTACAGACTGGAGAAAAATATAATACACTGTTTTTTAGTCGCGAAATATTTGTCATAAAGATTTCTTCTTAATTTTAAATGCATAAATTGTTACAAATACTGTACATTGGAAGTAGAATATGATTAGAGCTGGTGAGTCGGAGCTTTCAGAAGAAATAAAAATAAATTAGTTCTGACGTGAGAGCAATTTAGCTTACACAATAAATGCTACCTTGAGAGTATGAGTAAATTGTTCCTTTGTGATGATTCACACACGAATAGAATATATATATATATATATAGTATATATATATAATATATATATATATATATATATATATTATATATATATATATATATATATATATATATATAATATATATAGGCTATTTAAGTGGTTGACTCCAGGAGCGAAAATCAATAATTAATGTATCGTTATTTTAATAATTTTTTAGGGTAAATACATGAAATTTTTGGGAAACAACCTAGAACCTAACCTAACCTAACTTAACCTAAACCTGAACCTAACCAAACCTAACCTAACTTAACCTAACTACCCAAACCAACCTAAATTAACGCTTAACCTAATATTAACGGGAGTCAGCCACTATATAAATGTCCATATAGATATATATATATATATATATATATATATATATATATATATTATATAATATATATATATATAAGTATATATATATATATATATATGTTATATATTATATATATACTATATATATATATATATATTAATGATATATATATAATATATATATATATAATAATATATAAATATATTATATATAATATATATATATATATATATATATAATATATATTATAATATATATATATATATATATATATATATATAAATATATATATATATATATATATATATATATATATATATTATATATATTATATATATATATATAATATATATAATTATATATATATAATAAACTATAATAAATATATATATATATATTATATATATAATGTATATATATATTATATATATAATATATATATATAAGTTATATGATATATATATAATAATATATATATATATATTATATATAAATATATATATAATCAAACAACGGAGTTTTTGATTTTAGCCTGTTTATTAAGAAAAAAAAAAAAAAAAACATTAATAATAAGTCATTTAATAAAAAACTTTAAAAAACATAATTAAAATATGTTATGTATATATTACTTTCAAAATGCCTGCCATTCCTTTAAAACACTTGTTCAATGAGTCATTTTTGACAGTTTTTCCAAATAAGGAAGGACAAAAAAAAAAAAAAAAAAAAAAAAAAAAACTCTGAGAGGAAATTGATCTTCTCAAATACCGGTAGATTTAGGTCCAGCATGGCCTCAAACGACTCTTTTGTTAATAACTTTGCTTTACCAGACAAATTGCATGGGACTTTCTTTATCTTACGTCTCGATATACTCACCTACCACGCAAAGGGAAATTCTCATTTGATGGAATATTCACTTTATATTCGCATATAAATGTTTTTGGAGCTTCTTGATGACTCCACAACCCCATCTTAACGATACCACTCTAAAATTACCATTCAAGATGTGTACACTTCAAAACTAAATGCTGTGATGCCAAATTTCATTTCAGGAAATTCCCATATATATAATATAGTAATATAATATAATTATAATGTATTTTGTTTAAAATTATGTTATAAAAATTATATATATATAATATCATATATATATATATATATATATATATATATAATATATAATAGTACAATGAAAAGAATACTTATATCGTAGCAATTATATTACTAAAGGAAATTTTGCCCTTGGATTTATAGATGGTGATTCAATGAAATTCTTTAATTTTTACACTCCGCGTTATAATTACAAATTGCACTCAACTGTAATACATACTTAGCGGCGAGCTTTCATCTCGATATACGAGATCTCGTCAGGCCAAAGGAGGGAATTCTTTGTTGGATTGATCGCTTTTTAGGATTGTTCTAGTTGGTTGGTGATTGTCTTGATTGTGTTGTTGAAATATTTGGAGGTTTTTAGGAATTCGTTGTATATGTAGTCTAGCTTTATTTCACCTGATTGTTTGTTATAGTTATTAATATTGTTAATGCAAAAGGATTCGAGTATCTTGCGATGGTTGGTGTGGTTGATGTTTCTGATGGGTTGCATGTGGTTAATATTGATATGATGATCAAATGCTCTTCTATGGTGTGTCAATGCTGAATTAATACTATCGTTGTGTAGGTCGGTCGAATGCTGATATTTTCGTCGTGTGAAGTCTGAAGTTTCTCCTATATAAGTGCTATTGCATATTTTGCAGGGGATGTGGTAAACGCATTTGTGTGACGGATTTGCATTGTATTTAGGCGGTCTGAATGTGTTTTTTAGCGTGACATTGTTGGATGGGATTAGAGTGATGTTTTTTGGGATGTAAGGCTTTATTTCATATAGGGGTATGTTGGGAACAGGTAGGAAGGAGGAGGGTGTCTTTCTTGGGGGTTTGTGCTGTAAAACCTTTTTTCCTTTGGTAAGTGCTTTCGTTATGAAATAATCTGGATATAGGAGGGATGTGAAAGTTCTGTGTATGTGCTGTGTTTCTTTTTTCAAAAACGTGGGAAAACAAATGCTGAGGGCCCGGAGATATAGAGACGATAAAACTGCTAGTTTTGCAAAATATTCAATGCACTTATTAGGAGAAACTTATTGCCCTGCCAAAGAGAGAGTTTAAAGTAAAAAGGGCGAAGACAGGGCAGCAGTCGCGAGTGAAGTGCTAACGAGGAGCCATTTCTATAAGTAAGTTATTGGGGGTTTGCTCACATTTAGAGGGAATAAAGTACTATTGTATGAGTATTGAGTGTTTGTTTTTTAAAGGTGGCAGCGATTTCGGGACTGTTCTCTTTGTTTAAAAATCATTGTCTTCCAACGGAGTGAGCGTGAAGAGCTCTTGGTTCGGTAATATCCCAAACGACAGTTGAGCTCTTGCTTATATTAATCACTGTGCGGTAAGCGCGATTCCAGAGGAGCTTGGGAGGCGTTTGCGATTCAGTGTTGGCACTACCTAATCCTCTATCTTAAATCTTTTTGTCTGATGCAGGGTTTTTTTATTCATTTATTTACTGGTTTATTGACATCGTTATTAATGCATGTATGGAAAAGTCAGCCTGTTCAATAATTAAGTGTCATTTGTTTGAACATCTGGTAAACGAAAGAAACGAAAGGAGTTTATTTATCTTGCAGCTTTATGTTTCTTGAAGGTGGTTATAAATAAGGGTTTTTCAGGTTT
>JABUQX010045913.1:12500-15066 GCA_015478945.1 Trachelipus rathkii
TATAAGCCTTTGGCCTTTGACTCTACCCTAATCACAAAAGCCGATGAAAACCAAGAACAATCCCCAGATATGGACTAGTAACTCCATAATGAGGGCGGATAAACTTTGTAATAGGCTGGAGTAACTGAGAAGAGGAAAAAGTCTCGCAGTCCTAAACAGAATTCTAGTTTTCTTCAGGCACCCTGCACCGTGTGTGATGTGAGGTTTCAAGACATTTTTTGTTTATTGTTAAGGCCAGGATGTTTATATTGTCAACAGGAGAGACAGAGAACGTCGATAGAGGTAGGAAAGTTAGGTGTCTTAAATAGGGAAATTTTTAAAGTTGGTTTTTAAAGAACTAAATTTCAAAAGGTTGAGACGACCACACCCTGAAATTCTATCCAGATCAGCGAGAGTAGAATCGGAAAAGTATTAAGACGATAGGCAATTTCTAAATATAAAAGGCGGACAGAATGTGAAATGAAGTTGAAGAATGAAGGGTCGGCATCATCATCATATGAGTGGATAGAGTTAGATTTGCAGGTGAGAAGATTATAAATGAAAAGCAGGAATAAAGTAAGGAGATCAATACAGGAACACTGAGGAACCCACTATTCGACTGAAAAAGAGAAGAAGTCCCATCAACGCTAGCCATTATTGAAGCGATTTGAAGAAAGCGTAACATAAGTAAGCAAGAGAAGGAGGAACCCAATAGGAGGGGAGCTTGGAGAGCAGTGACGCCTACCATACTACCCGGTCGAATGCTTTGAATATGTTAAGCGCCACCACGCAAAGTCCCCGTAGTTCCTGAGGGCGTAAAACCTTAAATCTGTTAAATGGAAAAGTATATCGCTAAAGGCAACATCGAGTGGCCATAAAGCCGTACTGGCGGATCGGAAAGAGGAATGAGATTCCGAGATGGTCTAAGAGTAAGGTTGGAAGGGTTCAAAGATCTTAGATATGAGAACAAGTTAGAGGGCTATAGGCGATAGTAGAAGGTTCAAGCGCTCCTTTTTTTCGGAATGTTGGAGCAATAATGCGCGCTTCAACACTGAGGGAAAGTGGCTAGTATTGGGCAATAGAAGATATCATGTTGACGAGGGCGGGTCAGCATGGAAGACACTTCCTCAAAAACTCGGGGAGGAATGCATCCGGGCTACCCGCTTTCCTAACGTTCATAGATTTCAGGAGCCATGTACCCGATCAAATGTAATTGGCAGGTAAAGGCATAGGACACCTGAGAGGAGAAGGAGGAGGAAGAGGAATGAAAGAATCGTCCAGGGATGAGTTAGAGAAAATAGGAGGCTGAAGAGTTTGGCCTTTTCAGTTTGAGTATTACAAGAACCATCAGAGGAATAAGAGGAGGAAAGGATAATTCACATAAGTTTTAGAGAATTTTTTGTCAAGAGGCAGATAAGATTTGTTCAGTAGGCAGAGGCAAGGGAGATAGCGCACTTCGTTTTAATGAAAGTCCACTTGCTGGTCGAAGAGTACCCGCAACTATTTTTCTAGCTGAATGAAAATTAACAAGAGTGATAGGAAAACGAGAATTTTTCCACATTCGATAACGCACTTGTCTGTGCCTGAATGGCCAGAGAAACGAGCAACAGTTGACCAGGGTTTTTGAGGAGAAAAAGAATTTAGTCGAAGAAGAAATGAACTTGCTCATCCCATCGATTACAGTTCCCACTTAATCGGCAGAATCTGAAGCGTCTTCAGAGTCAAAGCAGTAACTCCAATTATAGTTAGCGTGCGAAGCACTCTGCCCCAATGCCCAATCAAAGTGCCGGAAAAACCGCATTAGGGCAGGATGGAGCTGTTGGAGAAGAACAGTTTAAAATTAATGAGAGTATAAGGTTTGGTTTAGATTTACAGATAGGAAACTGAAGGGGTGTAGTTTATAGCTTATAGAGAGAAGGACATGTGGTGAAACCTAGGTCTACGTGTGTTCAAGAATTAGGTTGGGACAAATCGAATGTGTGTAGGTTTCTTTAATTGAGTTGCTCAGAATCGTTGATTAATACTGAATATTCGCTTCCTTCCACCTAAAATCAGTATGAAGAGGAACCCATCCATTCAGTGTGATGTACATTGAAATCCCTAAATAGAGACTCAGTATTTTGATTGAGAGCTATGACAGTTTGTGAAAAGTGTAAGGTAAATCAAACATGCTGAAATATCTGTTATGTTAGGAGAACAGAGAAGAAGCACAAGATTATTGTAGTAGACGCAAGAAAGATTTTAAGCCACACACAGAACATCGAATTTAGGAGATTCGAGATTCTCAAGACGTGTTATTATATACTCACTCACTCACTCACTCAAAAAAAAATAATAAAAAAAAAAAAAAGAAAAAAAGACAGAAACAGACAAAAACCAAAGGAAAATAGGAAAAATTATCAGGAAATGCAAAAAAAAAAAAACTTGAAATTTTTTAAAACGCTAAACCTATTTACAGTAAATAATCTGAATATAATAATCCAGAAAGTTTAAAAACACTCTCGCACTCACAACACTCACGAAATTGCGTACAAAAAAAAGAAAAAAATACTATTGATCAACTAAAAAAGTAGAAGATAAATCTGTA
>JABUQX010045914.1:0-2500 GCA_015478945.1 Trachelipus rathkii
AGAGATTTATCTTGTGTTTCTGCTACTGTTACTAAACGGATCAAATTTTTCTGGTCCTTTTTGAATATCTTCATCCTCTCTGAGAATGCTATATCTGCGTCGCAAATGCCGAGGTATGCTATCAATAATGATTTCAGCGTAGCCCACACGGAGTGGTTGAGCTCGCTCTCATACTGATAAAAATGGGAAGGAAGCTGAATCATTCAGTATTCCTAATCGGTGTATGGTAAGTCATGTTGATTAGAGAATCTTGCTATAATATTATCGATCTTCCTGAATCTAATTCTTGTAACAGCTTTGCTTTATGCTTTCATGCACTACTCTTTCTCGTTATTAATTCAGCACCATTTTCTCCTCATATTGGTTAACTTCTGTACGCTAATCTTTATATGCTTCTCAAGTATATACACTTTAATTCTTCAGTCTAACAACGAACTTTCTTGCATTTAATCAAGGCTAGTATGGTGGTCATTTTGTCGTTCGCTTCTATGATTATCGTTGATGGAACCTTTTTAGCTCGGGAGGAAGCCTCAAGTTTGCCGAAATAAGGTAGGAGCCGGTGATCACCGAAGAGTGAGCAGGTTATTCATTCATGCTAATTAATCATTTTCTCGCCCAATTTCCGTGGTGGAATGGCACGTTCTCTGTGCTTCGGAGCGAGAAAATGGATATTCGGGTGTGGAAAAGCTTTGTGTTTCCATCCTTTGAGTTTCCTCGCTTTTCTTTGCGTATAATGTCTAAGTTTTCTTCAAATGTCCATTTCCGCTCGTGTGGAGGGACTCATCCTCCTCTCCTGTTAGTGTGTGTGTTCCTCAGGTTCTGTTCTATTTCTCCAAACGCTTTTCTTACTTATCTAACGATACTTTAGTTTTGCACTTCTAAATCTTGTTCGTTCTTATGTCCGTATATTAACTCTATTTTTCATCATTCAACTCTGCTCCCACTTTGCATCTAAGTTGCCTTCTCTACTTTTCAGCTTCCTGATTCTATTGCTTGCCTTATTTGTTATGCTGAAATTGAAATTTCTCGATGAATGCACCGCAATTTTGTTCAATTCAGCTCTTTAAAAAAAGGACCATTTTTCACTCTCCTCACAAAACTCTCCCATTTTAATATCTCCTTTCGAATGTGCTCTTATCGCTGTGAACTAACATAAACATTTTTGGGATCTGGTATGGGTTTTTCTTTTTTCTTTTATTTTTGTATAATAGCTTCCTTTGAAAAGAAGTTGTGGTAATCCTATATATATATTATATAGTGTATTATATATTATATATATTATATATATTATATTTTTTTATTTATATATAGTATATATATATATATAAGGTTAGTATATTATATATATATAGTATATATTAGTATATTATTTATTTCTATTTAAGGTTTTACATTACGTTGTATGTAAGAGATCTTTCTGTTATATTGATTAAAGCATCCTTAATGTCACAAATGTACACGATTTTATGATATTCAATATTTTTTATGAACGTAATTAAGTAGTTATTAAGCTATTTCTCGTCTCTCTTCCTTCATTTTCTTTTTATATATATATTATTATATATTATATATATTTATTATTATATATAGTATATATATAGTATGTATAGTATATATGTGAGTTATATATTATTATTATATAGTCCAGTAGTATATATATATATCTTATATATAATATATATATATATATATAAGTAGTATATATTATATATTATATTTATATATATAATATTATTATTATATTATATATATATATTATATATTTTTAGAGTATATATATTACTACGGTATAGTATAGATATATATATATATATATATATATTTATTATTTTATTTGCTATATGATATATATGATATATATATAGTAGATTATTATATATAGGATAGATATTTTTATGTAGGTTATTATAATATTTATTGATGTGTATTTTACTTTAATGTTTTTTGTAGAGGTTGGTAAATTTTGCATATGTCACTTCCTGGATTGATATTTATACCAATAGTTTCTTTCGAATTGTTGCTATGCTGCAGAATTTTTCTAATGAATCTAATGAAATATATAGGATTTCAGAACCGATGAAATTGCCTTAATATCAATCTTGTCATTTTTTTGTTTGTGAGTTTTTTGGTATAAAAATAATGTACATAGAGTAGAGAGAGAGAGATGAGAGAAGAGAGGGAGAGAGAGAGTATGAGAGAGAGAGAGAGAGAGAGATGAGATGAGAGAGAGAGAGAGAGAGAGAGAGATGATGATGAGAGAGAGAGATGAGAGAGAGGAGAGAGAGGAGAGAGTAGTATGAGAGAGAGAGAGAGTAGAGAGAGTATGAGAGAGTAGGTTAGATGAGAGAGTTTGAGAGATTATGCTGGTTTTTGTTAAAATATTTTTTATTAACGAATCTAACTATTGTACCCTTGTTATTTGATGACTTGAGGTTTTAGGTATTTTTTCTTAAATATAGAATGGTTTTCCTTTTATAGTTTCCAATCTTTTGAAGTGTTA
>JABUQX010045914.1:10000-15000 GCA_015478945.1 Trachelipus rathkii
TAAGCAATACTATATGTATATACCCTATTACAAATGTTATGTTTGACGATATATATATATATTATATATATAAGTATATGGTTTATTAACAGTAGTATATATATATATGATATATCTTTTATAACATTGATATCTTTTGTGTTCAAGCAAAAGTCATTATAAAGTTCAAATTTATCATTGCTGATTTCAAGTTTACAAACTATTGATGTTTATAGTTGCCCAAATCTTGGAATGCCAAAATTTTAACAACCGGTTCTCATCTTTGTTATGAAAGGTAAAGGTTTTGATGTTTAATCAAATAAACAAAGTGAGTAAACTACCCTTACGTTTTACTGAATTTTTTTTATACCGGTTCGCGAACCGTCCCTTGCTCACCGCTGATTTGCTGATATTTTCTATTTTTACTTGAACGCCCATGATATAAAGAAGAGAGAGAGAGAGAGAGAGAGAGAGAGAGAGAGAGAGAGAGAGAGAGAGAGAGAGAGAGAGAGAGAGAGAGAGAGAGAGAGAGAGAGAGAGAGAGAGAGAGAGAGATAATAGAGGAAAGAGAGAGGAGGAGAGAAGAGAGAGAGGGAGAGAGAAGAGAGAGAGGAGAGAGAGAGAGAGAGGAGGCAGAGAGAGAGAGAGGAGAGGAGGAGAGGAGAGAGAGAGAGAGGAGAGAGAGGAAGAGAGGGAAGAAGAGAGAGGAAGAGAGAAGAGAGAGGAGAGAGAGAGAGAGAGAGAGAGAGAGACCTAATTTTGAATAAGAAGGATTGTCATTATTTGAAAATGAATAATTCTTTATAGTGAGACATATTTTTTTCACACAGCCTCATTCTTTCTCTAACCTCAAAGTTAACAGCTATGATCAATCATTACAAGAGAAACCAAAGTTGATTGTACTCTTAAGTTGAAGATAATCTCTGGGATCTCGGAATCGATAAATTTGGTGTATCGGAATCGGAGTCGTGAAAGAAAGACTTCTCAGAACCCGCCGGTGTCTGGTTAGAAGGTCGAATGTTCACAATACTTATGAATTTTCGACTTTCAAATCTGACTCCGGTTTCTAATCCGGTTCAGAATCCGAGAAGTTGAAATGAGAACGGGCATCGAACGATTTTCAATAATTTTCAATATCTGGAGTCGTAAATTAGAAATTTCAAATACCCGGCATCGGAACCGGTTCGGATTATCTTCCAACCGATTCCAGGGCCCTGGAAAATAAAGACTTAATTTAGAAGAACTCTGTTCCAATCCTGGTGGATAAAATAATCCAAGATGGACATTGTCACTCCTAAGAAGAATTCCACTTCAATACCATCGAACCATTTAAACTTTAATTAATGGTTGTTTGTATCAGCTCGCTCTTAAAATGTTTGGTGCGTTTTAACGCGTTTTTCGATAATCGCCCGCGCGTTATTAAGTCATGAAATTATAAATTATGCTTTTTAGCGTTACTTCCATTTCAGGAGCGCATACCATACACATACCATTGCTGCCTAAAATAGCAACGGTGTCACGACTGACGTGCTAGGTATAGGGTCAGGGTAAGATCCTTCTTCCTGATTTTAGGTAGCAATTACCTAGAGAAGTTCTCCTCCTTGAATAAGGCTGGGCCCGTGAGGTGTAAACTTTGAAAAAAATATACACACACTACGTTACAATATTAAAATGGAAATAATTATGACATTGTATGTATGGTATATAATCGAAAAATGGAATACCACTGAAATGATATATTTTATTTCATGCGTTATTGTTAATCGAAGAAAATAACGCATAGACTTTTGAGGGCGTGGTAAGAGGATTTGAAATCTAAAATTTTACTAAAGTATTATTTATATCAACAACATAGTCAATATTCATTCTTTGACAAACACACACTAACACACCTACGTAAACATACACACAAACACTCACCTACACACATACTCACTCACACCTACACGCACATGTACATACACTCACACAAAACCTACACACGCACACTCACAAACCTACACACACACCTACACACGCACACACACACACACACACACACACACACACACACACACACACACACACACACACACACACACAGCACACACACACACCACACACACACACACACACACACACGCAAGCACGCACGCCCACAGCAAGCTTCTTCCTCCCGGTCAGAGTTTCAGTTTACAAAGAATTTGATAGGATCAACATTTGAGACCATCTTTAGTTATTGCCTTAGACTCCCACTGTGGTTTGAGCTTAAATCGTGATTCTCATAAAAATTTCGCTCAAATTCTCTCAATCTAAATTACTTGGTCATAAAAAAACACTCTAATTTCCGGTCCATCCCATCCTTCATTTTTGATAAAATCTCTCGCCCTCGATAGTAATTGTGCTTAAATAATAATAATAATAATAATAATAATAATAATAATAATAATAATAATAATAATAATAATAATAATAATAATAATAATAATAATAATAATAATAATAATAATAATAATAATAATAATAATAATAATAATAATAATAATAATAAATAATAAATAATAATAATTAGAGAAAGTTGCTTTTATGATAAAACAAATTGTTGATATGATTCGGAGAAGAAAATATTTTAAAAAAAGAAAAAAGTTTTCAAAATCATTAAATAAGTAAATCAGTGTAAAAAGAATAAGAATGATGAGAAAAAGAAGAAAAAAAAGAGTAGAAAGAGGAAGAGGAAAAAAAATAAATAAAAAGAAATGGAGACTGAATGGAAAAAAATGAAGCAGTTTTTATTCTACAATGAAATGAAGATTTGTTTTAAAATAATGAAAGATAGAGTAGTAGTGACAGTAATAGATAGAGTAGCAATGATAGTAGTAGACATAGTTGTAGTGATAGTAGTAGATAAAGTAGTAGTGATAGTAGATAGAGTTGTAATGATAGTAGTAGGGTAGTAGTGTCTAGATTTGCCGTAACGTTAAGTTGGAGCAAGGAAAGGAAATAAGTTAAAATGAGAAAAGGAATAGTTAAACTTAAACAGATCTTGTACTTCCTATTAAGAATCAGGGACAAAAATGTTTCCACAAATATTGACAATTTACAGTAATAAATGTTCTTGGCCGTTGTCTCGCTGCGGTGTGCGGTGTGCGGTTGTCGGTGTTCGGTGCGCGGTGCATTCATTTTGGTGGAATGCGGTACGAAAAAAATAACTTGCGGTGAGGTGTTAAAAATTCAGGCTCTTTGTCAACCATGGTTTGTATTTCTTGTAGAAGATTCCAATAATATATATATATATATATATATATATATATATATATATATATATATATATATATATATATATATATATAATATATATATATATATATATATTATAATAATATATTATTTATAATATATATAATATATATATATATATTATATATATATATATATATATAAATATAAAGTGGAATGTATGAATAATTTTGCAAGTGCGCAGACTGTATATAGTAATATTCTAATGTTTCTATGTTAAGGTTTTTAAATAAATTTAAAAATTGCATCAAACTGTCAACAAAAAAATCTGAAAAATTCTGAAACCGAAATTATAAAATATAAACTGAAAAAGATAAAAAGAATTTTTGTAAATTTTTGCAAAAATTTTATACTCGTAAAGACGCATTTAAAATTATTTTATTATTCTTTTTAAAGTTTCCTTCACACAATTAAGAAGCTGCCCACCGCAACGCCAACTTTTATGGATACGTTTCATTATTCATTAAGAATTCACATTTACGACTGATAGTGGTAATTAGTTGAATGAAAAATAATTTCCACACCCTTAATATATATATATCTATATTATATATATATTCTATGATATATATATATATATATATATTATATATTATATTATATATATATATATATATAGTATATTATATATATATAAGTAATATTTATATAATATTAGTAGTATATATATATATATATATATATTCCTCTCCTCTCACCTCAGGTGATCGTGCATATGACTGAGATACATTTGATCGGGTGCATTGGGCTCCTGAAATCTATGAACGGTAGGAAGGCGGGTGGCCCGTGGCATTCCTCCCCGAGTGTTGAGGGAGTGTGCTTCCGTGCTGGCCCTCCTCTCGTTCAACTCTATTCTCTATGCCTCAATACTAAGCACTTCCTCAGTGTTGGAAGCCGGCGCGCATATGTCGAACCTATTCCGAAAAAGGGCTGCTCTGAATCCTTCTAATATCGCCCTTATAGCTCTAACTGTATTCTATCTAATCTTTGAAAACCTTCTCATCTAACTTAGATCATCTGGAGACTCATTCCCTTCTTTCCGATCGCCAGTACGCTTTTCCCGGCGCCTCGAGGTCAGCTGGTGATATACTTTCCTATCTACCAGATTTATGGTTTTCCACCTTAGAATTACGGGGAGACTTGCGTGGTGGCGCTAAGACATAATCAAAGCATTTGAACCGGGTAAGTGGCATGCGTCACTGCTCTTAGCTGCCCCTTCCTTTGGGTTTCTCTTCTCCTTTGCCTACTTTATGTCCTAGCTTCTTTCAAATCGGATCATATCGGCTGTTGTTGATGGGGCCCCGACTTCTTTTTCTTTTTCTGTCAAATAGTGGTGTTCCAGGGTTCTGTCTTTCTCCTACTTTATTCTTGCTTTTCATTAACGAATCTTCTCGTCTGCACATCTAACTCTATCCACTCATATCCGATGACTCGAACCCTTCATTCTTCAACTCAATTTAATTCTGCTCCCTCTTTTATTCCTAGAATTGCCTCTCGTCTTAATCTTTCCGATTCTATTCTCGCTGTCTGGATAGAATTCCGGGTGGGGCGTTCCAACCTTGTGAAATTTAATTCTATAAAAACTCAACTTTTAACAAATCTCCCTCTCTAAGACACCTTCTAACTTTCCCATCTCTTTCAACGGTTCACTCGTCTCTCCTGTTTGACAATATAAAACATCCTTGGCCTAACATAAACAAAAAAAATGTGCTGTGAAACCTACTCACAATGGGTTACTAGGGCGT
>JABUQX010045915.1:0-41553 GCA_015478945.1 Trachelipus rathkii
TCTAGTGCAATTTAGGCAATTATTCTCTTTTCGATCCATGTTTTCTTAGACGCCATCTATATTTAGTTCCAAATCCTGGTACTATATCATCCGTCTTTTTTCGTACACACTCATTTCGATCATATTCGATACTATCCTGCTACTACAACATTCCTTTACTGGACTCAATCCACTTTTTCTTCTCAATAGTTAATCGAGTTGCTCATCTGTTTTATTTTTTTTGGGTAGTTGAGTTCAAGAAACATTTTATTATTGCCGTGTAAGAGCGGATGTGCGACATCACTCGAGTAAAAAAGTATTATATGAAGGACCCTTTTATAAAATAAGAATACGCTTGAATTTTGTACTCTACTTTACATTTGCTGCTAATGAGTAATTTTGCGTCAGTAGATTTGTCACAACTAACCCCATTCTTAATTCCATAATATTTTTTTTTTCAGAGAGGTGCCTTCACCACTTTTTATTTTAAAATCGAACTATTCTATACTGAATAAGACTTTAATTTTTAACAAGAATAAAAAACTTAAAACGTTTTAAAATTTCTTTTTGTGAATTTTTTTTTTTCCATTGTGGTGCCTATATCTTTATATGCTTCCACATTGTCTCTGAGAGGACTGTCACTTAAGATTCCTCGTAAATGTTTTTCATTGATCCTATAGTTACTTACTGTGGAAAATATATTGTCATTTGATTTTAAAATTTCGCCAGGTGGCAGTTGCTTACTCCGTCTTAGCGAACTCATCTATTAATTTTATCCGAGATAATTTGTTTTAGGCTACGGCATGTACCGAGTTATTGATAATTGTAAAGCATCAGATAGCGCAATAAACACCAAAGCGTCCTTGCTTTCCCCTTATCCTTGAGCGGATTTCAAGAATTTTGATCAAAGTGGCGCCACTCGCCTGAAGAGAACCTAAGCAACCTTTCATAAGCTACGCAACATACATCTGCCTCAGTGCCGAAATGGGCACAACATGATAGTTGCGACAAATTTGCAATAATAAGATGAAGAAAAATTTCACTCACGCCAGGACTAGAACCATTCACAATAGCGTAGCCGTTAAACAATGTACAGGGGGCACTACCACTAGTCCGACCCGCCTCTCCAGAAAAAGAAGGTGTCTCGGAACAGTTTTCAAGTCTCCTGCTTCGATATCACTGCTTTGATCGATATCACTTGATTTAGTTGCCAACGAAAATTTTTTGGTAAGTTGAAACTTCTTATTAATTAGATCCCGTTATCTCCCTGCACCCTAATCTCCAAATTACCCAATTTCTCGTATTTCCCACTTGCGCAATTCTCTTGATTTTATTGATATAAAACATCTCTAAACTCATAACTACTAACCTAACTCTAAACAACCACACGCTTCTGAGATTAGGAACACTGCTTATATCACTAAGGACCAGACATTCATTCCCTACCCTCTATCATTTCCCATCGATGAAACCAATAACTACATACCTCCTTCTAGCCTACTCGCTCTCTCATATATTTTTTCTCTCTCTTTCCTCCTTTTTCTTCTTCACCGCTCTCTCTCACACACACAGCATATCAACTCCTCCATAAATACGTTCTATTTATCGCTAGATGTTTATCAAATTCCTTCTCTCAACATTCCTAGCTAGCGACCCCTAAGAGATATGTCGACACTCTCTAAACGACAGTTTGTGTGTAATCCTTTAATGCGCAATCACGTTACTTGGAATCTTATACTGGTAACTATTAAATCTTTCCTACTATAAGTTATTATTTAACGTCATGTTATCGTTCCATACACCTAGTATTTATTAAAGAATACTATTATTAAAATCTTTTCGAATTTTGTATTCAAGATATTTTGATCCTTTTTTTTTGGAAAACTACACTACTTCCATGGCTACATCCTTACGGTTCTGATATATACAAAATACTATGGTATCAAAGCAACCCAAGGTGTCCAACACTCAAAACGGAGCCCTCTATATTAGCCTAAGAATGACACCCCAGAGTTCGCCACGTCACCAGATATTTCTCTAGGTCCTAGCTGTCACTATTCAACCATATCGAGTATAATAACCAAGTAATGACACCAGAGGGCAAACTCTTCCTAGCTACTGACTTATCACAAACTGTCCTGACAGTAACACCTGAGACATCATCCGTTCTATATTTATCCTCAACTAACCTCTTATATGAATATTTAAACTCAAATACATTTGGCTCCAGCATTCTCTGCTCTCCTACTCATCAAAACATATACTTTATGCGAGCATCTTACATGATTGTTACTAGTTACTCTGCTTACTGCAACTTTAGACAAACCATAACAAAGTCGCATTTATCTCAGCACTCCCGTTACTTCTACGCCCCTCCTCTTTACACACCCTACCCACATAACTACCTTTCTATCTACACAAAATACCTCTCTAATTCGAGCGAGTCAGAAGCATAAATCATTTTAAATTGGCATTGCATAGCTTGAGTTCTTAAGATTTATTTATTAAAGTTTTTTTACCTTTTCAATAAATTATTTATGCAATAAGCTAATATATGCGTAATTTTAAAAAATAAGAGATTATTAAAAAATAAGTACTTATGATACCGGAAAACCAATAATTAATATTTTTTTTAATAGGATAAATGAATTTTCTATTAAATATAATACATAAGAATTTCTGTCATTATAAAATGCTCTATTTATTTGTAACTTTACACTTGAGGGATAACCTTTAATTATTTAAGAGGTTAAGGGGGATGAACGGATAATTCTGTGTTTAAATATTTTGAATTTTTATATCAGAGAATCTTAGATCTAAATTACAAATGGTTTTGTCCCACAGAGGGAACTTTATGTTATCAATGGATAGTAACATAGGCGATATGCTTTTTCGCTAGTCTAGATATAAACGATCAGTAAGATCTCCCTTATGAGCCGTAAGTTTATGTATGTGCGTGCAATTTTTAGGATATTTTTTTTCTAAAATTTATTTACGATACCTTCAAAGACTCAGATTTGATTTTGTGTTAATTAAGAAGGAGATGTTCTTGGCGATTCATTATATCCTCTTACTTTCGTGTAATACAAACAATTCAATTCTTAAGATAATAAGTATTGAGTGGTTTCGATATTGTGATTATTGTAATTTTATTTATGCTACATTATAAAATTTAAAATATTCACACTAAAGTATTTATTTATTTTCAATTATGTATTTATAATTTCAGCCATTGTTGGTTCATTTTGAAAATAGTTTCCAAAATACTTTATGGCTATTTTTTAAATTTTTTATTTTTACTAATGATCTAAATGAGATTTCTGCCTAAAACTTAAGTTTTATTTGCAAGTGGAAAGTCTCTTTTCTGTCCCACGATTGAATATACATCAAATTCCCTTTATTGTGTGGAAATTAATAGTTTACAGCAAAGCAGTGAGTCCTATGAATTTCTTTTCATTTCTGGCTTCGTGAGTGAGCATACTTTCAACACGTGGTATGTTACCTGATAGATTCTTAAGCTCGTGAGTGGTGAAGAAACCATAAGAATTGGTTGATCCGAAAAGTGTTATCTCTCTGGTTCACATATAGTATTAATTAGGTGATACGAGTTTCACTAAACAGGTCTAACCTGGTTGCCCACGTGTTAGATTCAGATAAAGATGGTATGAGTCTTCACATCCATATGTGAGTTGTAAGTATATAATGGCAGTTATCGTTATCTATATGAGTGATGGTCGGTTAATGAAATAAAGAATTATTAAGGATGAGGTGACAAACAAATCCATAGATGTACAATAATAATAATTAGAGTAATAATGAGCTTTATTTGACTGGGGCACGTAGAATTTGAGGAAAAAACATAAGAGGCTTGAAGCTGAACTTGCCTCTCATGAACCAGCTATTCAATCTGTCCATGAAGCTGGAAAAATGTTGATGTTTATTATAAGGAGTATCGAGATGGAGGGTGAATATCTGTTAAAACATATCATTCTACTGTATGATCTAGCTTGGTCGTATGGCTGATTAGTTAAAGTATGTATGGAAGAGTTGTCGAAAGAACGCCAGTTGAGAGGATAACTTAAATGCTCTGTCTGGTATTGCGTTGTTAGATCGTTGTAACGTTGTAGTTGAAGATGGTGCTAAATTAATCGGAGATGGCTATAGAGTTATTATCTGGTCATTGTATTAATGTTAGTTAGTGGACCGACTAGTACCTTCTGTCTTTAGTGAAGTTATTTATAGTCTATATTATGTTGAGTGATTGTTAGGTAAACGAGGTAGGTTGGCTGTGAAACAAAGTGTATCTGTATTTTGTAAACATAAACATTAAATTCTATGCATAGTTAGAGGCTTTGAGTGCTCGGAGCGGATGTATGAAAATGAGTGATACAGCACTCGAAAGGAGCGAAGCATGGATTAGTGAGAAGACCCAAGTTGTCTGAATTCCTGTACTTGGGCCATGGCCGCTGCCCAGGGTCTGAAGGGTTAGAGAATCGTTAGTTAGTGCATATGTAAAGACTATAGAATGTATTTGAGTATTCGGCTTAGGCGTCTCCTTATACTAATTAGTAAGTAGGTATGTATTATTAGTATTATACCTATGTGTTATTAATAATGATTATATCAGTTACGTATATAAGAATATCATCTAATAGTAGATGAAATTAAGCGTAGAGCCTTATGTTATACAAGAACGTATTGTTCAATACTGCTAGCTAGGTGCGTGATAGGTGAGGTGTGTAGAGCAAACGAACGAGTTGCCCATCTCAGAGAGAAATATCAAACATGATACATAGGGTTACGGTCTGTATGCCATTAAATCCAGCGGCACCGACCATCGTCTCAGTCGAGTTTTAATGTCTCTGCCCCCCAGGTAAATAAACCCCAAAACTTGCTATGCGGTGATTTGAGCCCCAGTTCCTTTCCATATTAGAAGGTGACTCACAGCCTGCCTTGCGACCACATTAAAGCGAGTGAAATTATAATAAAGGAGTAAGTAAGTAAAATTGGAGATAATAGTTAATAAATGGAATAAAGTAATGTTAAAGTATAGTTCATGTAGGTTCATGGTAGAAAGGATATGAATGATAGTCGGTTTGTTAAGCAGATATGTCGTGGTGAATGTGTTGATATATCAGACCGGACTGGAAGGACTAGGAAGAATAAGTAATAGATTGCATGTCAAAGTAAAGGGATTATGCTCTGAAGAGAATAACGGATCAAATGTTGAGTTTTGCAGAGGCGAGAGAATAGAAGGTGCATATAAATATAGAAGTTAATGGCGTAGTGTTAGTGAGGGTGATAGGTTTAGTGGGCCGAGAGCTATTGGCCCAAATTAATAGATAGACACCAGCTCACCGACTGTATCAGGCGAAATATGATCCATCTAGGTCCGTCGCGCGTCTCGTGAAACGCTCTAGGGTGGATTTTCTGATTGCGACGCCAGTTTCTCAACTAATAGGATAGAGGGGCGGTAAGCCGGAATCTGAGGCCCATTTCCTTTCGCTCATTTCTTGCGGTCCTTGTAGTCATTGATTTCTCATACTTAACTAGTCGTTTCTGCCTATCTGGATACATCTGGCAGCGACAACCAATTACCGGAACCCAGATCTATCTGGGGTAGATAAACTAGAGTGAATATAAAAGATTACAAAATATGATAAATATCATATTTTTTACCATACATTTTCTTATCATTATATTAAAATAATAATTAAATTAGGTATAAATTGAAAATAAGTTATTACGTAGTTAAAGATAGATATTAATATTATTGAAATGATGGAATGTGAAATATATTAGCTATACAATAATATAAGATCACTCTAATAATTATAAATATTATAATATCCCCGAGATATTCTATAACACGCCCTCCTATTAACGTCCCTATTAACTACGTATAGTATTAAATGATATACGGGTGAGTGCGCTCAACCCCTCCTCTATCCAAGCACCGCAACATTAGTACCTTTCCTTAAAAACACTAGAGACACAATAAGAGTGTCCAAGCCATAAAGCAAATATCACAGTCTACTACACCACTAGTGTTTTCTTACAAATTTTTCTTCTCAAGATTGATGCAATGCTGTTTGAAACCTTCTATGAGTTTTATCTGCTGTCTGAACTATATCTTTTCACTTCGAAAGCCAATGTACGTCTCCAACATTGTCATGATAAACCAGTCAATCCCCAAATTTTTCTGACTTAGATTTAGTTCCTATATTAATGTATAGAAGAAGGTAAAAGATAGAAGTAGAGGGTGTTAATAGCATGATGGCTTAGAAAGAAATGACTATTGAGTGAAATAGTCCATATAGCTCAAAGTAGTATAAAGATAAAATATAAGTATGTGATATAAAATAGCTGTAGAGCGAATTTTTCTCAATGGACTTTATCATGTATATATAATAGGTTCTTCAAAAATTAACATACTATTGAATGTCTATGGTGTTGAAATAGCCTAAAATCTTGACAACCCGTCATCGTGTCTAATCATATCATTCGTACATACATATCACTCTACCATTTTTGGAAAATCCGCCAGAGAATAAGTAGTGGGAAATAAGTGTTGTCGGTTAGGACATGTGAGAGAAGCAGGTAATCAGGAAGAAGGAAAAGAAGGCCTAGCCTAGGTGAGGAATGTGACAAAAGTCCGACGAGCAGGAAAAGCGCGCATAGACCACTTGTGACGCGGCCGCGCTGCGGAGTGTGGACGCAGTATACTAGAGTTAAAGAAGCTACCCGTCGGCAATGCAGAGAAATGTCACCCCTAACGATGCCGTTCACGGAAGCGCGAACGGAATCACTCACATAGATGAGAGTCACCAACCTCGTGACAAGATGATAGAGATTCAATCCGCATGGACCCAGGATGTTCCATCAACCATACCCAACAACTTACAGAAACACCGGTGACTCTTCCTCCTACCAGTCCCCCATGCACTCTGAAGTATCATTGCGTGGGGCGGCCGTAACGTCAGTCAAGAATGCGTCCAACACCTTGCACTGCTGGGCTCACCAACATTCCTTTCCTATTTCAATCGATACTTTGATTTAACAGCTCTCCGCACCCACGCTTTCTCGTTCCGAAGCAACGACGCACTACACTAGATACATCCGACGTAAACCAAGTCCGAATCTGAGTCAGCTCAGTCCTTGTCTACTTGAATGACCAAACCATACATCATAAAACTTTTTGCCCATGTGTAGTTCTACAATCGTTTACCCCGTGTTTGCGTTCACTAGCAGCACAGCAACTGCTGTTGAATACATGTCAATTGCTCTTAGGCGTGCTAGCCCGTGAGAAGTACAGTGTATAGTTATGAGGTGTACAATACAGTAGTACGCTGAGGAAGGTAGGAGTAGGATATGATACAACAGGATAGTGCACCTGCTGAAGTGGTCAAATAGGCTAATAATACCTTAAGAGGGTATTATGCGGGGAATAGAATTATAGGCTCACTATATTGATGTACTACGTAAATGCATAAATATAGCTACTCAATGAGTAGGCCTCACAAGTATGAAAGCTAGTGGAACGGCAAAGTGATCAAGTATAGAATTGAAGAAAGGGGGTATAGTAGCTACTAATATAGTGTAACCTGAGATATTCAAATAGCTAAACGTAAATCAAAAGAGAGGTTTCATTGTGGTAATAATCAAACAGCTAATAAATAGGCATTAGATTTCACACCAAATAACTTTCTTATGAGACACATACTGTGCTCATTTTTTTTTCTTCCTGGTAAAACTCAATAAGTAAGCTACTAAGCACCCCTAAATGTTTCAGATAGAAATAATGTAAATAGGTATTTTGACATATCACTCACTCAATTCAATTGTGTCTTGACCTTTATGCGTACTCTCTGATGAGAAACAAACTCCACGAAAAGCAAACACTGCAAATAATAAGGTTCTAAATAGCACCACAAAGCTAAACCCAGTGCTGATCAACGCACAATTTGAACATGTTAAAAAATCCTAAAAACGAACAATTATTGAAGGAATAATAATTAGTGACACACTCAATGTGTTGTTTACTTGGTCCCTTCCCGGCCTTCCACTAGGTCAGTCTCTTCGTTACCTTCAATCAATTTAGTCTCTTCAGAACTCCAGACTGACATTCAAAGACAACACGATCAAGAACCTCAAGCCATCAACAAAAAAAAAAACAAGACACAGGAAAAAAATGTCATTTTCATTTGTTTTTCTTTGCTTTCAGAATTCACTCATTTTTAGTCTGTTTTAAAAAGACACACAAAAAATGAACCTTTTATTTTCAATAGCGTGTAATGTAGTACACAGGTGAAATGTTGAATATCACTAAAAATTTTAATGCACAATCTCTTCGATGTATATTAATTCAAAAACACACAACAAACAAAGTCATTTAGTATAGGTAAACAGGTAATTTACTGGTTTGCAAAATCATCAAGGAAAGTATAATAAGATAAGAAAGGTGAGATGTGACCCTGAAAACCGGACCAATACAACTTTTCATACACTTTTTAGGTTCACCACTAATAGATAGCTGAAGTAAATATATCTGATCCATAAATATAAACAAATAGCTTTCAAAATTGTCATAAATTAGAGGAAAATATTGCAAAATTATGTAAGTAAGGAAGTACCATGGCTAATTTTATTATAGATATTTGAGTAACTTCTCTACCAAAATTCTTTTATTTTAGTATAACTATTTTTGTTTAAAATCACTTTTCATTATATTGTAAGCCTTGAAAATAAGGGAAAGAAGGTAAAATTCTTTACTGAAGACATAGGAGTCAGGCCCATAAAATGAATAGTATTTAAAATAGTTTCCAAGAATCAATATTTAGGTTAAATACCCGCTATGAATAAAAAAAATAGAATAGGATATATAATATATAATATGAATAATAGTATGAATAATATTAAATATACTTCAAACAGTAGAACACGTATATGAAGGAGAGAAAAATATATATAAATAAAATAGAATCTACAGAATAATATTGATATAATGATATAAAATATATATAAATATATATTAAATTAATAGGCGGGATGTGATGACTTAAAATTTTGAACAATAATTTTAAATAATATTAATATACAGCCAACTAGTTTCCGGATAAGAATACCTCTTCCCAATTTAATTCGAAGGCTGTAACGAAAAGAAGTAGAATAGTTAAAGTTTTAAACTAAAAAAATATTAGTAATATTAAGCAATATAATAGATAAGTTTAAAATAAAATAAATGAAAAGCTTTATATTCGGTATATAATTAATAGTAGTCCAGTTTTAAGATTTCCAACCTTCCTAAATTTGAAGAATCTTTCAAGATTTAAAACAAAATTATTCACTTCAGTAAATTAAAAGGCATGTTAAAATAATTAAGATTTTTAACTGTATTGGCGGTTGAATACGATCGACCAAATATACAAGGATTCTAAACAACTGAAGATTCGGGTTACCATCAGATTTGCGGGGAACATAATATATCCACATGTGTATCACTGTAATACTGGTGAGACCTTTCCGGAAGTAGAATCAAGCAATTTAATTACGCTTGTAATAAGGAGGCATAGAAGAGGAGGATAGAGTAACGTAAGGGTATCTAGAATGAGAACTCACGTTCATGACCCTCATGCCCAAAATCCTATTCCTTGCACCATCAAAGAAAACTTCAATGAGCATTTTATTGTTTACATAAAAATGGAGAGTTCCTTTTTTTCCTAAGTAGCTGCATCGTCAGTCATCGCGAGGTTTGTAATAGGTATATTACTGATAGCAGACATGAAAAGTCAGACATGCGAGTTTATCTTTGAATATAATCCAAAAAATATTCCCAATCTTTAGGATTATTACTCAGAAGAAGCATCAAAAAGCAAGCAAGAGTTGAAGAAACAGTGGAAAGTTTGGTTATGTGAAAACCACGTCATAGTTTGGACGAACGAAGGTGTGTCGTAACCCTCAATAATTTCCCAGACAAAGGGCAACGCTCATATACCACAGAATGAGTCCTTAAGAGCGTGTTAAGATTGTAGCGCGTGACGCCACTTTGCCTTTAGATTTGGCGGAAAAGCTAATAATTACGAAGAAGAGTGAATCAATAAAATGAAGCATTCCTGGAGAGAAGACCCATTTCTTCGAAGAGCCCAGTAGAGATGAATTAATTCAGAAATCAAGTGGTCAGTAGCGTAAATTAGACACCCAAGATCGCACACGCCAAAATTTTAATATCCCCGTGTCCAAACAAGAGTCGTTAAATTAAAGTGATTTTTAAAAATAGTGGACCCAAATAGAAAAAGAAGGTATAAGCCAATGATCTGGCTCGCTCAAATCCATGACAAGAGACTCACCAAATTGGCTTGAAAAAAAAATGCAGGCAACTGGAACTGTGCAATTATTTGACTAAGTAATCCTATAGGCACTAGAAAGTTAACGATTATGTTCCAGACATTAATGCCTAATGAGATATTTGTGTGGTCTGACTATCAAGATGTGAATTGTTCGGTAGTAGTATCGTCGTGTGCTTGAGTAGGCTGTCGGCGAGCATAATATGTGTCAAAGACAGAATACATAGCAGGGAACGCGTGGGGGCCGTGACTTAAGGGTTACATAGTAATATTACTATAAGCTTCGTGCAAACGGCGGCTCGAATCCCAGCCGCGGGATAGCAATTATAAATAAAGAAATCACAAGTAAGAGTGAGCCACACTTCTCATACGATCACAAATGAAGGTAGTTAGTGAGAAACATTAAAGTAGGGCTAATATACGATAGGTCTAGATGACTAAATAACTGGATACGCACTAATACAACTAGTAATAGAATATGCCGCGCAAACCCTCAAGTAGCGGTCCACTATTAGCCTCAATATACTGAATAATATAGTACTTTAAAATGAGGTATCACTAATATAGTACTATATAGAAGTACTCAATAGGACCCTATGTAAGTAGGGTAGAGCTATAATACATAAGGACTAATAATTGCCGGAAGGTAGAACTTATAAACCCGCAATGACGTAGGTAATATATAATAAAAATAGCAGTCAGCCAAGTTACCAAAGGAAGGAATATATGAGTGAGTAATGTACCGTAGGTAATAAATATAAAACGCCACGGGTAGCAGGCCGGAAGGGAAAAGGTGATAACTATACGAAGTAGGAATAGGTCTCATCTAGGTATATTGAGATGTAAATTATCCCGTGAGCAATTAATTGTGAGCATAAAGTGAATAATGGGTGAAAGTGCCTAGTGATGAGGGCTCAGAGGTCATCCTAGACGATCTGATGGAAAACAATCTTCTCCCAGGCATGCTGCATATTTCATTCAAATTACATAATGCAAGCAGATCAGAAAAAACGCAAGACAAGCAGGCCCCCAGTGGGGAAAACGCTGGAACAAAAGAAGGGCCGGGGACGCGCTGGCGTGCGCGTCGACGCAGGCACAGCGGGGCAGGCCGCGCAGGCGCGGGCGCCGCCCGCGTTCAAGAAGTGCCCGACGGGAAAAAAAGAGAACTCAAAATATACATTAAAACAAATTTATAAATAATCTTGGGGGTACCCTCTATAGGGTAGATACGTATATAAGATAATATATACTAGCACAGATAGTAAACTCAGCGGAGGGGGGAGGGTATAGTAAGGATACTCCAAGCAGGGATATAATAAGCGATATACTAAGAACGGCTGTCGTACGGGAGAACCCGGTACTCCTAAGAATACTCACTAATAATACAGTAATACAGTAGGTCGGGAGAGTAGTACGCAGACACACACTAGTTTATATACGAAGGCCATTACTACAAGTGAAGTACTAACATCATAGCTCACGCGTCCGGTAAGGCGCCATAACTAAAAAGGAAAAATAAATAAGGTATAGGCTCCACATAGCAAATATGGACACGAATACACTCAAACGGGAAAGTAATCAAATAAAAGGTAATAAGAGTACTGAGGTGAGTGAGTAACCGATACGAGCCGTAGACCTAATACCCTACTAGGTCTGATGAACACCTAGCGTACAGGAATTACCAAAGACTAGACTGAGCCTAGTGACCGGTGAGTAGTAGAGAATATAATATAATCTCCGGCTTGAATATTAGAATAATTTTTTCTAGATTTTCCTATCATTTCACCAGTTTATGTGTCAAGCTCAGCGAACGACTATAAAGGCTAAATTGAGACCAATTATAAAAAATCTCGTTCCTCGGCCCTTAGGTGGCGATAATCTCCAAAATTATTAGCGGAAACTCGGTCAAAAATACCCATGATATGAAAGAGAGGGCAATAATAGATTTCCATTGATGCAGATGTTTTGCTGTGACCCATTTAAGATTCATAAGGAAAAAATTAAAAAATAACTCAGAGCCTTTCTTTACAAAAGACTTTGTAAAGACCACCCCAATTTCTACCAAATCAAAAGAAGATTAATCCGGCCGACCTCGGTCAGAAAATTTGTTGCACATGCAGGAAGAAGATTTCAGAAAATATATCAAGTTCTTCAAACAATTCTTCTGACACTGCAATAGCATGTTGTGAGCATGAGCAAGATGCAGAGTGACCAAGAATGTCATAGATCCAGATAATTCATTGATCCTATCCGAGAAGGGATATTTTTGAGAATATAAAAACTGTTGGTCTGAAGTAAGTCACCTCCCACGAGCATAAGTTGAGGTGTGGTTTCACATGGCACTCTAGTTTCACGTAAAGACAAACATACCGGGCCCCTACCTACTATCTTATTTGTATATGATAGTTAAAAGGCAAAAAGCTTGAGAAGAAACATTGACTATATACCAAAAAAGTAAAAAAAAAATCCAGAGAACATTTTCTCAGAAAATGCAAATTATATCACCGGAGTCAAAACCTTTTACCTCAGCAGTTAATACAGATAGCACTGATGAAAAGAAATTATTACTCAACTGAAGGAAAAGTATGCAATTACAGAGAAAAGGTCAGAAAAAATTCAAATTTTAACAGTACTTCCAAAGAGCTGGACTGTACGTAAAATTATAAATGAATTTAATGTTACAGCTTATATGGCAATGCAAGCTAAGAAACTTGTTAGTGAAAAGAGCGTTTTATCATTGCCTAATAAAAGAAAAACCAGGCTTCCACAAGAGATTGTCGATCATATTTTGAAGTTTTACAAGAACGAGGAAGTAAGCTGAATAATGCCAGGAAGTAAAGACTACAAGTCTGTCAAAGAGCATAGTCAAAGAGTTCAGGTACAAAAGCACTCTTACTTTGTAATTAAGTTGTTTCAGGTCAAACATCCAGAATAGAAAATAATTTTTTCAAAATTTGCTGAGCTCAGGCCAGAGGAATGTGTGCTAGCATGTGGTCCTGGAACACACACTGTGTGTGTCTGCACAACTCATCAGAACATGAAGTTAATGATTCATGGAACAGGGCTGTCTGCCCTAACAAAAGAAGAAAGACTTCAATTAGACGATTATCACAAATGCTTGGAAGCCATTACATGCAAACCCACAAAATCAGACTGTTACTTAAGTCAGTGTTTAATCTGTAAAAACCTTATGTCTGAGTTAGAAATATTTTTACATGAAATTTTTTATAAAAACATGATTGATGAAGTCCAATATAAATGGTGGATAGCAACAGACAGAATGACGCTGGAAACAATGTCGAAGACAACATTTTGCATAAATCTTCAAGTTCTCAAGAGGCATGATTACGTAGCAAAAGAACAAGCTTCATTTTGTTCAAAGAGTCTTTAAAAAATGGTGGAATGCTTGTTATTGCAGACTTCTCAGAGAATTATTCCTTCATTTTGCAGGATGCTGCACAAGGATTTCATTGGAACAATGCCCAAGCAACTCTTCGTCCATTTGAATGCTACTACACGAATGGGGGACAACTTAAACATATAAATGTTGTACTAATATCAGAGTGCATTAAGCATGACACAGTGGCAGTTCACTTATTTCAAAAGAAACTAACCAACTTCCTTAAAGATCTCTTAACTTTCAAGATTGAGATGATATATTTTTCAGATGGAGCCGTTTCTCAGTATAAAAACTTTTAAAATTTTGCTAATTTGTGCTACCACTATAGGGACTTTGAAATTAACGCAGAATGGCACTTCTTTGCTACTTCGCTTGGAAAGGACCATGCAATGGTTTGAGAGGAACTATAAAAAGGTTAGCTGCTCGAGCAAGTTTGCAAAGACCATACAATGACCAAATTATGACTCCAAAACAACTCTTTGTAGATGGAACTGAAAATATTCCTGGAATTTACTTTTTATATGCATCAACAGAGGAATGGGTAAAAGAAGAAAATGCTTTGAAAGAAAGATTTGATAATGCCATTACAGTTCCAGGAACACAGAAGTTACACTGCCTTGTTCCTTTGTCACTTTCAGAGATGGAAGTCAAAACAGTCTCAAGTGAAACTCAAGAAGGCAAAAAAGTTATATCGTTGTTAGTAAGAAAGATATAAAAGGATTTTTAACTGCAATGTATGATAACAAATAGAGGTTGGCATGTGTTCTTGAAACATATCAAGAAAGTCTGCAAGTGAAACTCACTTTTCTAGAGCCTGAAGGACCGTCTACATCATTTAAATATCCTTCTAAGCTAGATATTTTAACAATATATTATAGGGATATTCTTTCCATTGTAGATCCAACAACTATCACTGGAAGAACTTATAAATTGAGAAAGGCTGAAATTAAAATTGCATCGCAATTGCTGACAAAACGTTCAAATGAGTGAAATAATATATCAATGGATAATAGCTTCAATGCATACAATATGTGAAAACATCGTTATTACTGCTTTTGGTGTCAATCTAGTCTGAGCTGTTTATCAAATAAAAGGCAACAAAGTATTATTGTGTTGTAAATTTTTGTGCATTTTGGAATATTACCTTTTTGCTCAAAAGCTTATTAGAGTAAATATTTTTATATTAAACATTTAGAACAAAGTCATTAATTATTATTATACATGTTTTAAAATAACATATTTGCTTTCTACATTATCTATTAAATTCTTTAATATAATAATTAATAATATATATATATTATATATATATATAGTATATATATATTATATATATATTATAATATATATATATATATATATATAATATATATAATATATATATTATATATATATAATATATATATATATATATATATATATATATATATATATATATATATATATATAATTTATATAATATATATATACGGTAATATATATTATATATATATATATATATATATATATATATATTATATATAAATATTATATATATATATATATATATATATTATATATATATATATATATATATATATTCAACTTAAAATTATTTTATTAGTAGCCTATGAATTGGTCATTTTCTTAATTTTATCGAAACTGTAGTTTATTAAATAAGTACAGAGTTTCAAAGCAGTGATATCATAATAGTAGACTTGAAAACTGTTCTGAGATGCCTTTTTTTCTGGGAAGGCTGATCAGACTATTGGTAGAACCTCCTGTACATTGTTTAACGCTACGCTATTGTAATGGTTCAGTCTCTGGCGTGAGTGAAATTTTCTTCGTAACTTATTATTGCAAATTTGTCGAACTATATGTTGTGCCATGTCGACGTGACCTGACTTTGGTTGGTTGCTCCTGTAACACGGGAGCACTCTAGCACAATGCCGTCTACCCCCAGAGGTTTAAAGCACCCTTCTATATGGATTTCAATAAGTACCGAGTTTCAAAGCAGTGATATCGAAGCAGGAACTTGAAAACTGTTCTCGAGACATCCTTCTTTTTTTTCTGGAGAGGCGGGTCGGACTAGTGGTAGTGCCCCCTGTACATTTGTCTAACGGCGACGCTGTTGTTGATGGTTCGAGTCCTGGCGTGATTGAAATTTTTCTTTCGCTTATTATTGCAAATTTAATTAATCTCAACAGCAGTTGTGCCCATTTCGGTCAGCTGAGGCAGAATGTATTGTTGCGTAGCTTATGAAGTGCCTTAGGTGTCTCTGTCAGGCGATGTGGCGCACTTGATCAAAATTCTTAAACATCCCTTCAAGGTCAGGATACAGGAAAACAACTAAGGACGCTTTGAGTGTTTTATTGCGCTATCTTGATGCTTTAACAGTTATTCAATAACCTCGTAATCAGTGCCTAAAACAAATATCATAAATTAATACATGAAGTTCCCAAAAGATACAACTGCACATGGGGAAATTTTATATCAAATTGAAATATATATTTCCACAGTAAAACATATAGGAATTCAATGAAAAATTTACGAGGAAAATTAAAGTGACATCACTCTCAGAGACAATGTGAAAAGCATAAAAGATATAGCACAAAAATGAAAAAGAAAATTACAACATGAAATTCATAAAACCAATTAAATTTATTTACACACAAAAGAAAAAAAAAATTATATTCTGTAGAATATTCACTTATAAAATAAAAGTGGTGAAGCCACCTCTCTGAAAAAAAAATATATTTTGAATAAAGGGGTTAGTTGTGACAATCTACTAACTCCAAAAAAAAAAATCTCATAAACAGCAATCGTAAAGTAAAGTACATAATTCAAACTTACTCTTATTTTATAAAGGGTCTTCATATATACTTTTACTCAGATGATGTCCACATCCTCTACCACAGGCATATAAATTGTTTTTAATCAACTACGCAAAAAAATAAAAGATGAATAATGAATAAACTATTCACCGAGTAAGGTCTCTTATAAATTTTAAAAAGATCATGATATAGCTACAAAATAAATATATATCTATCACATTATGAAAAAAGAATATCTTAAAGCACATTACAAATTGAATAATTATTTCAACATTAGTGTATTTTCATTTAACAATAATTATTGTAATTATTATAGTTGTTGAATTATGATTTCTTTCATACTAATACTGATAACAGCTTTCAAAATTATTTTTATTTTAATATTGCTTTGAATTCAGGCTTTAATTAAGAAACCTTGCTAAAACAACTCCATTATTATTATTATTATTACTGTAATATTTTGGGGATGAGGTCATCAGCAAGGAGGAGGTAATGGGTAGAGTGAGAAAGTTGAAGAATGTAAATCTGCAGGTATGATGAAAATTACTGTGAATATGGTTCGAGAACGGAAGTGAGATGGCGGATTGATTGGATTGGAAGTTTTGTAAAAAAGTGTTTATGGAGGGTATAGTTCCGATGGATTGGAGGTGAGCAGTAATAGTACCCTTATATAAGGGTAAGGGAGATAAGGGGAACTGTAGGAATTATAGGGGAATTAATTTATTGAGTGTTTAACCTTAGAGCTTATTCAAATGAAGTTTAGTTTAATATCTTTAACTACGAAACTTTTCAATTTTCCTTTAATTATTTTTAATGCCGGATTTGTTCCATGTGCAGAAATAGGAATTAACATTTTGCACATTTCTGTGTATATTCTTTTTTTCTTTATTTTTCCTAAATGGATGACCGAATTTGAATAACTATTCGGGCCCGAATAGCGAAGTGATTTATTCGGCGAATATTGATATTCGGCTTTTTTTCACTATTCGGGCACATCCTAATTATATATATATATTATATATATATAATATTATATATATATATATATATATATATATTATATATATATATATCTATATATATTATATATATATTATATATATAATACGCCTATGGCGGCAGGAGGTTGGTACTCCTTCATATGAGAGAACACTGGCTCATCACCGCATAGCAGTTTGGAGTTTATTTACCTGGGGGCAAAATTAAAACTCGTCTGAGAACATGTCGGTGGCGCTGATTTTGGGATAGCCGGCCTTAAGTTTGATTTTCCTGTGGTCCCCCCGGTGTACCAGCCCTTTACTAGGGGCATACAGCATGTGTAAAAGGTAGAAGTTTTATATATATATATATATATTATTAATATATTAAATATATATATATATATATATATATATATATACTATAATATATCCTCTCAAAACTTCTACGTGCATATGAAGGGAGGAGTAAAATTTCAAAGCCTTGGATATTCAAACTCGCATCAAAACTACATCAGAATTTATTTGTACAATATATATAAACCACTCGTGCCTAAAACTCAACATAATTAGTATATAAGAAACATGTAAATGGTAATAACATATTTAAATAAGAAAATATGGAAATACATGGCAAAACATATTACAAAAAAAATAAGATCAGACCAAGTACCGGGTCTTTTGACTCTCAAAAATCTTTAAATATACGGATCAAAGCAGATCACAGCAGAATATTTATGTAAATATAATCATACTCCTAAAAATAATAAAAAAATTATATGAACTTATTGTTTTGACAATCAAAATTTTATTTGTCGTTATGTTTCCTTTGCCTCAAATTTCAACGTGCCTGGCCCAGAAATATATATAACTCATTATTATTATTATTATTATTATTATTATTATTATTATTATTATTATTATTCATACTATCAGTGTACCCATTATTCTCAGTCATTTTTCTCTTTTTGATAACGACGCCTAAGAATTGTTGTGGAAATGTTCAAATTTCATAAGTGAAGAAGAGAAGAAACAAGTAATAAATCAGGTTCCTAAGAAGATAAGTAAAAACCGTGTAAAGCAAGTACAGAGAAAGAAAACGAAATATAGGGATCGGTTGTGTAAATGTTTATTTCCAAAAAGGGAATTGATGTATATAACTGGGGCGAAAAGAGACTTTTCCACTTGAAATAAAACTTTTTGGAAATCTATTTTATTATTTACAGAATAAAAAAAATTAAAAATACAAAAAGTAGTTTGTATTTAACTGGGACGAAAAGAGACTTTTCTACTTGAAATAAAATTTGGGGAAAGTCTATTTAAGTAGAAAAAAAAATTAAATAAAATAAAAACACCAAAAATAGCAAAAGGGAATTGATGTATATAACTGGGGCGAAAAGAGACTTTTCTACTTGAAATAAAACTTTAGAGTAGTAAAAAATTAAAAAAAATAAAAAGCACCAAAATTAGCTATAAGGTTGATGTATATAACTGAGGCGAAAAGAGGCTTTTCTACTTGAAATAAAGCTTTGGGGAAATTCTGTTTAAGTAGTAAAAAATAATTAAAAAAAATGCCAAAATAGATAAAAAGAAAAAATTTAAAAAGAATCTGGATATATATATATTATTATATTATATATATAACCTTTGCAGAGAAGCTTTTCCCACTTGAAATAGCATTCGCGGCTGAGCCTATTTAAGAAGGTAAAAAAAAATTTAAATAAATAAATCTTGAAAATAGAATAAGATATAAAATTTAAAATACTTTTTCTGAAGCTAGTAGTGGCTTAATTCACTGTTCTAAGTATCAAATCTATATTAAATGAAAGCTAAAATTTAGAGAGAGAGAAAAAAATATTTTCACTGTGGATTTAAAATTTTCTTAATTCAGTTGGCGATATCTTTTATCTGGTTTTCTTCAAATGTAGAAGAGAGCTGCAGAAATATGCTGGAAATGTGGCATCTTAAAGGTTATTTAGGCGCGGTTTGAGCATTGTACCATTTATCAGACCTAAGTTTGAGGAGAGTTTTTCCCAAAAAAAATCAATCATATCTTTTTCGTTTTCTCGGAAAATTTTTAATAATGTATCTTTAAAATAAATTACTGGGATTTCTTAAAACCTTAAATAACTAATTAGAGAAAAAGGGGAAAGATTTATCCAAAGTAAAACGTGATTGGAGAAACACAAACACCAAGGTATCATAACTTTCAAAGTGAGTCTCCTCGATAAGATTTTGCCCGGAGCGGCTGAGAAGAGGGGGAGAGATAAAAATGGGGAAGGATAAGAGGGTTAAGTATTCCATGGAATACTGCGGTAGGGAGAAATTTCCATAAAACCATCAGAAGAATTTGTGTTATTTAGTTTTAAATTTAAGTGTTTTCCAATAAAATTAAAAATGTTCAAGTAGGAAATAAAATGGTATATTTTGAATAAGGGTGCAGGGAGATACTGGGAAAATTTGCAAGCTTCCTGTGTACACAAAAAATTTTCGTTGGCAACTAAATCAAGTGATATCGATCAAAGCGCGATATCGAAGCAGGAGACTTTTGAAAACTGTTCTGATGACCCTTCTCTTTTCTGGAGAGTCGGGTCGACTAGTGGTAGTTGCCCCCTGGTACATGGTTCTAACGGCGACGCTGTTGTTGATCGTTCGAGTCCTGACCGTGATTGGAAATTTTTTCTTCGTCCATTATTCAACTTAAATCTCAACAAGCATGTTGTGCCCATTTCGGCACTGAGGCAGATGTATGTTGCGTAGCTTATGAAAGGTTGCTTAGGTTCTCTTCAGGCGAGTGGCGCCACTTTGATCAAAATTCTTAAATCCCGTCAGGATAAGGGAAAACAACAGGACGCTTTGAGTGTTTATTGCGCTATCTGATGCTTTACAATTATTCAAATAACCTCGTAATCAGTGCCTAAAACAAATATCATAAATTAATACATGAAGTTCCCAAAAGATACAACTGCACATGGGGAAATTTTAAATCAAATTGAAATATATATTTCCACAGTAAAACATATAGGAATTCAATGAAAAATTTACGAGGAATATTAAAGTGACATCACTCTCAGAGACAATGTGAAAAGCATAAAAGATATAGCACAAAAATGGAAAAAAAAAAATTACAAAAAGAAATTTATAAAACGAATCCAATTTATTTATTCACAAAAGAAAAAAAAAATTATATTCTGTAGAATATTCACTTTTAAAATAAAAGTGGTGAAGCCACCTCTCTGAAAAAAAAATATTTTGAATAAAGGGGTTAGTTGTGACAATCTACTAACTCCCAAAAAAAAAAAATCTCATAAACAGCAATCGTAAAGTAAAGTACATAATTCAAACTTACTCTTATTTTATAAAGGGTCTTCATATATACTTTTACTCAGATGATGTCCACATCCTCTACAGGCATATAAATGTTTTTAATCAACTACCAAAAAAAATAAAAAGATGAAAATGAATTAACTATTCAAGAGTAAGGTATCTTATAAATTTTACAAAAAGACGATGATATAGCTACAAAATAAATATATATCTACACCATTATGAAAAAAAATATCTTAAAGCACAATTACAAATTGAATAATTATTTCAACATTAGTGTATTTCATTTATTAATATTTACACTACGATTTTTGACTAGTTGTTGAATTTGAATTTCCGATCTACATTCCTGAATAACAGCTTTCAAATTATTTTTATTTTATATTGCCAATTGTGGCAGAACCATATTAAGAACCTTGCTAAAACAACTCATTATTATTATTATTATTATTACTGTAATTTTTGCTACTGTTTAAGACAGCAAGTGAGGAGGTATGGGTAGGTGAGAAAGTTGAAGAATGGTAAATCTGCAGGTATAGATGAAGATAGATGATTGAAATGATCGAGAAGGAGGCGAGATGGTGATTGATGGATCTGGAAGTTTTTTGTAATAAAGTGTTTATGAGAGTATAGTTATAAGGGATTGAGGAGAGCAGTAATAGTACCTTGATATAAGGGTAAGGGAGATAAGGGGAACTGTAGGAATTATAGGGGAATTAATTTATTGAGTGTTTAACCTTAGAGCTTATTCAAATGAAGTTTAGTTTAATATCTTTAACTACGAAACTTTTCAAATTTTTCATTTTAATTATTTTTTAATATGTGATCTAAATTGACTTGTAAGTATAAGTTATTTACTTTTGTTTTATTACTTTGTATATCAGTTTTCTTTATTTTTCTAAAGGTTAAACGAACTTTGAAATAACTATTTGGGCCGAATAGCGAAGTGATATTCGGCCTATATTATATATTTATATATATAATATATATATATAATATTATATATATATACTATATATATATATAATATTATATATATATATATATATAATATATATATATATATTATATATTATATATATATATATAATATATATATATATATTTATAGTATATATATATATATAATATATATATATATATATTATATTATATATAACGCCTCAATGGCGCAGGAGGTTGAGTCACACATCCTCTCATATGAGAGGACACTGGCTCAAATCCACCGCATAGCAGTTGGAGTTTTATCTACTGGGGGCAAGAATTAAAACTCGACTGGCGAACATGTCGGTGGCGCTGATTTATGATAGCCGGCCTTAAAGTTTGATTTCCTGTGGTCCCCCCGTGTTACCCCTTACATAGGGGATAAGCACGTTAATATGTAGTAGTTATATAGTTATATATATATATATATATATATATATATATATATATATATATATATATATATATAATATATAGTATATATTTAATCCTCCCAAAACTTCTACGTGCATATGAAGGGAGGAGTAAAATTTCAAAGCCTTGGATATTCAAACTCGCATCAAAACTACATCAGAATTTATTTGTACAATATATATAAACCACTCGTGCCTAAAACTCAACATAATTAGTATATAAGAAACATGTAAATGGTAATAACATATTTAAATAAGAAAATATGGAAATACATGGCAAAACATATTACAAAAAAAATAAGATCAGACCAAGTACCGGGTCTTTTGACTCTCAAAAATCTTTAAATATACGGATCAAAGCAGATCACAGCAGATAATATTTATGTAAATATAATCATACTCCTAAAATAATAAAAAAAATTACTATGAAATATTTTGTTTTGACAAATACAAAATTTAATCGTAAGGATGTTTCTTGCCTCAAATTCAACGTGCTGGGCCCAGAAAAAATTAATATTACTCATTTTATTATTATTATTATTATTATTATTATTATTATTATTATTATTATTATTATTATTTTTATTATTATTATTCATACTATCAGTGTACCCATTATTCTCATCATTGTTAATTTTCTCTTTTGATAAAGGGCACCCAAGTAATGTTGTGGAAATGTTCAAGTTCATAAGTGAAGAAGAGAAGAAACAAGTAATAAATCAGGTTCCTAAGAAGATAAGTAAAAACCGTGTAAAGCCTGTACAGAGAAAGAAAACGAAATATAGGGATCGGTTGTGTAAATGTTTATTTCCAAAAAGGGAATTGATGTATATAACTGGGGCGAAAAGAGACTTTTCCACTTGAAATAAAACTTTTTGGAAATCTATTTAAGTAGTAAAAAAAATAAAAATTAAAAATAGCAAAAAGGAAATTGATGTATTTAACTGGGGCGAAAAGAGACTTTTCTACGTGAAATAAAATTTGGGGAAAGTCTATTTAAGTAGAAAAAAAAATTAAATAAAATAAAAACACCAAAAATAGCAAAAGGGAATTGATGTATATAACTGGGGCGAAAAGAGACTTTTCTACTTGAAATAAAACTTTAAGTAGTAAAAAATTTAAAAAAAAAATAAAAAGCACCAAAAATAGCTATAAGGGAATTGATGTATATAACTGAGGTGAAAAGAGGCTTTTCTACTTGAAATAAAACTTTAGGGAAATTCTGTTTAAGTAGTAAAAAAATAATTTAAAAAAAAAATGCCAAAATAGATAAAAAGCAAAAATTTCAAAAGAAATCTGGATATATATATATAACCTTTGCGACCATTTATCAGACCTAAGGTACAGGAAGAGTTTTTCCAAAAAAAAATCAAATATCTTTTTAGCAAATTTGGAAAAATTTTAATAATGTATTTTAATAAATACTGGAACTAAAAACCTTAAATAACTAATTAGAGAAAAAGATATATTTACCAGATAGATTCCAAAGTAAAACGTGATTGGAGAAAAACAAGCACCAAGGTATCATAACTTTTCCAAAGTGAGTCTCCTCGCTAAGATTTTGCCGGACCGGCTGAGAAGAGGGGGACTGAGAAAAAAATGGGGGAAAGAAGGAGGGTTAGTATTCCACAGGATATAGCGGTAGGGAGAATTTCCATAAAATCCATCAGAAGAATTTGTTGTTATTTATGTTATTAAATTTAAGATGTTTCCAATAAAATCAAGAGAATTCCAAGTGAGGAAATAAAAATGGTATATTTTGAATAGGGTGCAGGGAGATAACGGGATCTAATTAATAAGAAGTTTCAACTTACCAAAAAATTTTCGTTGGCAACTAAATCAAGTGATATCGATCAAAGCAGTGATATCGAAGCAGGAGACTTGAAAACTGTTCTGAGACACCTTCTTTTTCTGGAGAGGCGGGTCGGACTAGTGGTAGTGCCATGAGAGAACCTTTTCAAAATTTGAAGGCTGTTTATCAAAATTCGATGGTTTTATAAACCAAATTTCTTTTTGGTTTATAACAAAATTTCTACAGATGATAATCTGGGGAAAGAGTACTGTTACCCCCCCAAAAAAAGTTAATTACTTATGCCTTGGTTGCAGATGGATCCGAGTAAGTGTGTTCTAATATGGGATAGTTATTTGGAAATTGCTAAGGTTCAGGAATTTGAGCTCTCTGAATGATGATGTACTGAATATTAGGTACTGCTGAAGGTGCTGCAGGAATTACCTTTTGATTTGGATGAAGTTTAAATAAACATAGATGCCTACATGCTGAGGATAGGCAATAACATATGAGAATCCGGAATATAGAAAAGAATGAATGTTTATTAATTCCTGGGTTTGTAGAGTTTTGGTTGATGGTGTCTAATGAAGCATCCTAATATGGGTGTATAGGTTTCAATTTCATTTGAAGTATAAGGAGGTTATATTGGGAAGGAAATTCATGTAATATATCTAAGTGCTCAGGAAGCTGTGGTCTCTAGAAAATCCAGTTTGTCTGTAGAAAGGTTGTAGAGGATACTAAAGAATATTTTTCAGATACTAGGGTACAGCCTTGAGGGAGAGAGAATAAAGCGCTAGTACTTAATTTCGTTTGCTGTTTCTTAGGAACACAGAAATGGAGGCTATCTATAACGGGGAAGGGAAATGAATTAAAGAGTAATAGTCTCTTTGACTTTATAGATTTAGGGTAATTTATAGGGTACGGTATTATAGTTGCAAAACTGAGTGGTGTTTGTTTTTTCAAGTATGGCTGAATGAATGATGCAGTTTTGATAGTCGTATAGAGTTATGAGTTTGAAAGGAAAAACAGACATAATTCGCATTAGAATGTTTACAAATGTCTTCTGAAAGGCTGTACTATAGGTGTATTTAATGTTTTGTGGTTTAAAGAAATAATAAGGAATAAGGATTATGTATATGATTTCTAGATAAGTCTTGTTGGAAAAGTAGTTGGAATGGAATTATGTTGTAATGCTTCATAGGGTGTTTCTTCCTCGAAAAGATGATTGTGGATAGCAGTAAGGGTTATTTCCTTAGAATATTTATTCAAAGGAAAACCCTAGAAGCAAAAGTGTGGAGGGTTTTTGACAGTACATGAATACAAAGAAAATAAAATGTTACCCAAAATTTTCCCTTAGATTGAAAAATTTAAAATAAATAAATAAAACATTTTGAACTGTCATAATAAGGTTGTGTATATTGTCTGAGATGACCTTTTCTTTTAAGAGTTCTTGCTGTAATTCTATTGAAGATATCAATGAATTTACATACTTGGAGTGGATTGGAGATTGTCTTAATGATTTATTGATTTATTGATTGTGTCTTATTCTGGTTCTTCTTCTTCTTAATATTTATATTATGTTTTTTTAGTTATGTTTTATTTTATATATTTATTTCTCTTTTTTGGTCTTACCAGTTATTATTATTTTGCGTGTTAGATAATAATTATATCTGTATAATGTTTTCTGTCCTGTTTTTTTTCTTATATATTTTTGTTTTTATAGACTCTTCTCTAATTTTTCTTGTTTATATTTTTTATTGTTTTGTATATTTATATTTGTATATACTGTACTATGATGTCTTGTGACATTGTTATTTTTATTGATTATTTTCTTTTGCTTCATTCTAATTTTTCATTAAGCATCAATTATATTATGTATCTTCTTGGTCTTATTTGAATTACATCTGAGTGAAATCTATTCTTAAATTTTTCTGTAGTAAGGAATATAAATTGTATGTTAAATCTTTAAATTTTTTGCTTACTTTTTTCTCTTCTTATTTTCGTTATTATTTTTCTTTCTCTTTATATTTTTGTTAATTTTTCCATAATATTATATATTTTTTTTTTTTTTTGTTATTGTTTTTTTATTCTTCTGTCCTTCTCTTTGTTTGTTTTTTACATATATATTTCTCTGTGTTGTGTGTTATTTTTCATATTTTGATTCTTGTGTTGTATTTCTTTCCTATTATAGCGTGTATGGTTGTCTGTTTGTATATGTATTATTATATGTGGTTATGTTATTTTTCTGTTCTGTTGAATTTATATTTATATATAGTATTGATTTTTTTATTTGAGAGTTGTTTTTTGTTGTTCTATATTTTGTCTGTGTTGTGAAAGGAAAATAAGTCTATAATTTATAATATTTGATGTTTATTTTTTGTGTTTTGTAAAATTTCTTTATATTTTGTTTATTATTTATATATATATTTTCATATGTTTCAATTTTTATCATTTTGAAATTTCTTTGTTTCATTAATGTGTTTATATTTATATGCATTGATTGTAAATTGTATTGAATTGTTCCCTCTTGTCACTTTTTTATATAAGTTAAGATCTAAACAACTATTTATATATGGCTTTTGGAGTGTCTCGGGGGGAACCTCTACTCTAGGCGTTTTTTGTGGAGTGTGTAATGAGAAATTTTGTCCACCTCAATTTTGTCTCTGTTGTCCTATTTTCTCAAAGATGTGTATGAGGAATGTTGGTGTTTTGTCTTCATCGTGAATATTTGATTACTTATATGGTAGATTCACGAGACCTATTATCAGGTGGTGATGGAGGGGAGGTGTTCCTGGGTGTGGTGATAGGAAGTTTTGGGGAAGTGTCTTGTGTACAAGGAATTGGAAGATCTGACGGAGGTTGCAAAGGTCTTTGTGGTAGAGGGGATGTTGGTGGTAAAGGTGGATGAAGAATTTTGATAGGATGGTCCACCTTGAAATGATATTTAGGAGGTAGTACAGGTGGTGGGGGAGAATGAATTTCTGACACTGGAGGCTGAGTTGGGGATGGATAATCGTCAAAAGATAGTTTTGGAGTAAGTCTTTATGGAGGGGAAGGAGAGAAAAAAAAATTAGAATTAGGTGGTGGTAAATGAGCGTGGGAGGAAGGATGTGACTGAACTTGAGAAGGAGGAGTTGAAGGAGAATGAGATGGGAGAGATAAAGGAGATTGAGATGGGAGAGGAGAAATAGATCGTGATGTTGGAGGTGAATTAGAAGGTGGTGGTGACAAGGAAGGAGGTGGTAACGGATTTCTTTGAGGCGTTAGTAAGGAAGGTGGAAGTTGTCTTTGGAAATAAATAGTGTTAGGAATAGCTGGGGAAGGATGTGGAGGTGTTTGTATGTTTTGGATGACTTTAGTAGGTGGCTTTTTAGATGGTATAAGGTCGCCTTTGGGGTTGGAGGTAGAAATTGGTACATTATCTGCTCTAAGTTTTGAAATTTTAATATTATCTCTATGGACAATAAAGGTTTTGGATGTTTTTAAACATTGTAAAAGCAACTTATTAAAATGTACTAACTGTTTCACTTGAAATGGGCCAGTCCATTTTGAAAAAAGTTTTGGTGACTGCCTCGGTTTTTTCACATCTAATATAAAAACATAGTCACTGACTCTAATAGGTGTGGACGTTGCTTTTATATGTTGCCTATGCATTTGTTTTGTGGTTTCTTGCTGAAGTTGTTGGCGAGATTGGCTCTTTCTGCAAGATCTTTTATATATTCATGAATAGGTTTTTGTGGTTCAGAACCTTTAGTAAAAGGAGAGATATAATTGGGGAGATCCCAAGGAAGACGTTTGTTGTAAGAATACAACAGAGAAGGAAATGAGTACAACCAATGGAAGAATTGTAGGTGGAGTTAATAGCGATCTGAGTAAAAGGGATCAACTTAATCCAATTATCGTGGTTTGAATTCACATAATGCCTAAGATGATTTGCGATCTTCAACATTTCCCTTTTGGCTAGACTATTTGCTTGGGCAGGTCTGACAACTATATTTACTGCCTTTATACCTCATTGTGCACAAATCTCCTTAAAAAGCTGAGAAGTCATCTCTGGGGCTCGATCCGCGAGAATTACTTCTGGGATGCTATGCCTGCATATGACGCTTTCCAGCAACGCCTGAGCAATATCTTTTGTTGTATGCTGAATTAGAGGCACCAGCTCCACATATCTTGTGAGGCTGTCTTTCAACACTAAGAAATATTTTGCTTTTGTCTCCCTACAGATCGGTATTGGTCCGAGCACACCTAAGTGTATTCTGGAAAAAGGCTCGAACGGAAGGGGGTAGGTTTTAATTTCGGCATTTTCGGCGTGTTTCCCTTTACTCTCTGACATGAGGTGCAGGTATTGCAATTTTCTTTCACCAGCGTATATAGTTTCGGGAATATGTATTTTTCCCTGATGTGATAGACTGTTTGTTCAACACCACAATGTCCCGATGGGAGAGAGTCATGATTATATTCAATGATGGAATGTATCATTGAATCAGGAACTTGTAAAAGAAAACTACCGTTTTGTGTGGCATAGTGGAGGATATCATCATTCAAAACGTGCGGGAAAGTGTCAGCAGAAGTGTCTTGTTGCTTAAGAGGTTTGTTATGTGATAGCAAAGGCTTAGCAAAATCATAAAGATCTTTTAATCTGTTGCACGCTTTTTGTTCTTTTACAAAATTTTCTTTTGTGAGGTGGAAGCGTGTGGTGGACAAAACTGCATTTTAAGCGAAAGTATGAGTTAGGGGTGGAGGATTTCGCTCAAATAATCAGGAACTATGTTTAATTTACCCTGTTTATATACAATTGTAGGGTTGAAGTGCGATATAAATAAGTTCCATCTTTCCAGATGGCCGGATAGCTGCCTATGTCTGATAAGATGGATTAAAAGTTGGTTATCTGTGATTATTGTCACTTCATAACCAAAAATAGTGTTGCGAAATTTGTGTAATGCAAAAATTATTGCTAGAGCTTCCTGCTCTATTGTGGAATAGTTTATTTCCGCTTTAGAAAGCGACCGAGAAATAAATGACAAGGGCTTCTTGTAGTTCTCATCCAGTTGAAATAAAATGGCTCCCAGAGCTACGTTTGAAGCATCAGTGTTTATAAAGAAAGGCTTGTTAGAGTCAGGATACACAACTGTGGTTGTAATAAAAGTTTATCCTTAAGAATTTCAAAAGCTTTCTGTTGTTCCAGGCCCCAGACAAAAGTTGTTTTTTTGTGAAGCAACTTTGTAATGGGTTTTACTGTCTCTGAGTAGTTGTTAAGTAAATGAGAAAAATAATTTAGGAACCCGAGAATTGACCTCGTTTCTGACACGTTTGTTGGTGGCTTGAAAGCTGTAAGAGTTTTCAGCTTTATAGGATCAGGAGAGATCCCCTTATTGGAGATTTTGAAATCTAAAAAGAGTAAACTACTTCTGAAGAATATACATTTTGAAAGCTTCATTTTCAACTTGTTTTTTCTAAATGAATCAAAGACTTTCTTTATATTTTCCAGATGATTTTAATAAGTCCCCATGATAAGAACGTCATTGAGGAAAACTGCAGGCATCGCCTAACAGGTGATGTAATGTTAATTCCATCAATATTGCGAACGCAGAAGGAGCATTTTCTAATCCAAAATTTAAACGTGTTGGACAATATTGTCCTCTTGTTGTTCTAAAAGCGAGCAGCAGTTGCATGTCTTTTTCAATTTCTACCGCGTTATAGCCATCCTTTAAATCCAAACTGCTGTACATGCAACTGTTACCTAGAGAACTGAGTATGTCCGAAATACACGGTAATGGGAATCTGTCAAGGATTGTGTGAGAATTAAGGAGACGGTAGTCGACCACAATTCTTGGCCTATTGGAGTTTTTCTTCGGAATCACTAGAAGAGGAGCGGAGTGCTGGCTTAAAATGGGTCTGATGGGAACATTAATTTTGTGTATTTTAGGGTGACCGTGACAATACTCCTGGTGATAGAACCATAACAAGTAGAATATCATTAAATACTTTTTTACTAATTTGTCTACTTTCAGCATCTTACGCAAGAAACGATTAACCTTTCTCGGCTTGTAAAATGAAATGAAAAAAAAATGAAATATTGATTATATTTTTCCAGCCGATATATCGATCAAATTTTCAGGCCGCATATAGTCGGGCAAGATACACCGCTTTTTTACTTAGATAAATGCTTTTGTATACCTCAAATAGGAAATGTTTAGAAAATAAATTTCCTTCAAAATTTTTCCTTATTTTTAAATTTGTTCCAAAAACCAGCATCCAAAACTACATAGCATATTAGGAAAGAAATTTATTCTAAGTAAAAAATGATGCCTCACCCGAGCTACATATACTAGCCCCTGAAATTTGCATCCACTTCGGCACCGACAGGTTCAGGAAAAACCATTTATCGCATATTCTCTCCATCATTTCAAATTCCAAAAAAAAAGTGTGTTTGGGAAATTGGACAACGCTGAGCGCAAAACTCAAAAATTCGAAAAACTTCAATATGCTGACTCTCTATGGATAGAGCTAATGGACCCATATCCTGCCATATATTCAGCGTTCTTGAAAATCCGATTTCGAGAGATCCAGTTCAGGTTAGATGAGTATCAGAGAGACACCACATGTCGAAAGAAAATATGAGTTTGGATCAAATGGAAAGATTTTTTGAAAGCAATGACTACGACACAGAAAAACACCCGGAAACAACGTTTTAGAGGGCCAAAAAAAGCTACAGTTGTTGTTTATAGGGTAAAATGCGCTTGATAATCTCGAATTTTATGTTCGTTTTTAAGGGGGGTGAAACTTGGGCGTAGCACGAGGCCAATAATTGGATCCTCCCCTTAACATGTAAGTACTATTTATTAGGCATATTTGTAGTATACATTGCCACTGGGATAGGTAGGATTTTACTTTCTGAAAGGGCTGGAATTGCAAGGTGCCCTCCACCTACCCCTTTTTCCTGGACAATTGATAAATGGTGTTTTTAAGGAAGAAATTGATGGGTTCTTTAAAATTTTCCACTAGAGACGTTTCCCATGTGAGATTTTAATTAATAGTACAAGAGAATTAGGGTGGAAAAAATTTTGGTTATGCGAGTAACACTTACATTTAAAAGAGTATTATTATATTATTGGATTTTATTTGAAATTTGCCTCCATCAAGGTATCGCATGGCTGGGGTTGAGTCCTTTTGTGTTCAACGATGTTTGCCTTGTACTCTTTAACTATGATTCTGCGAGCCTTCCACATTTTACTACCTCTCAACTGGTCAAACCAGCAATCTTGTCATTCCATGCTAAATGCATTCGTTCGCATAATTGGGCCTCTCTCCTAAATTTCGTCAACTTTCATGACTATCTAAATTAATCTTACATACTATAATTCAAAGTTGATGATACTCCATTCCTAAATCCTACTCTGCTCCTACATGATAATTCGTGATCTTATTAGGTGACATCAATGTTCACCATATACTAATTGTTTTCCACCTAGGTTCTCAAAGATACAACTGTGAACATTCCTACTCATTTCTCTATCTAGAATGCCTCGATCATTTTGATGCAGCTTCTTCTCGTATCTTTTGATTCGTGTTGGAGAACAACAACAACATGCTTAATCAACCTTCTTCTTCATTCCTAATTACTTTTTAACTTATCCTAGTTAAGCTCATCCATACCGTCGCTTCACTGGGTTCCTCTTAACATAAATCTTTACAAAGTTCTTACAGCTCAGGAAAGATTGCAAGGAAAAATGAAAATAGTTTTGAGCATTTTATTCATGACATTGTATTAAAAACTCTCCTATTCTTATATAATATGCTTCCATTGTAATTAGATTTATATTCTGAAGGCTGTATCTGATCTTAATATGTAAAAAGGCGTATGCGTCTATATTGGTAATATACGCTTAAAGTGGGTCCTGAAAACTTGGTAAGCTTCCTAACTTATGAACTTCCTAACCTATGGTGAAATAACTCATAGTTTCATCTCTGTCTTATCTATCATTCGGTACTTATCCCTCCTACTGGGAAACTGTATCGCTCATTTTTTCTCTCAGTACTACTTGACAAGATACGGAAGACAATTTCATACCCTCTTTGTTTTCATTGAATCTCTGTTACCTCATGCCTTTCTAAATGCTGATATTCGATATTTAACTACTTAATCAAGAAAGAGTCTTTGTTAAATAACATTATCAGTATCCCTCTATAATACTTTCTACATAGTGATCGCTAGTATATGGATTTCTGTAAGAGATAATTTTCTAATACTCAGTATAGACTTATTACCTTTATCTCTCTGAGATTCGTGTCCTTATTCCTTATCTCGGCATTTTAGAGGATCTTTTTTCTTGTGTACGATTACAATATACGGACCAGGCCTCCAGATAGAGCTCTGGTATATTAAGAGTAATTTATTTCTCACAAGGGCTTCCTCCTTCGGAATTATAAATCATTCCTCTCTGTGGCCTATCTTTTTATTCTCACGCCTTATCCGGGTCGTTATGTAGCAGCTGTATAGTAGACTTTCACCGTTCCGTAGCTTAAAATCTATAAATGGGTGGTGTTTTCCTCAGGGTTCTTTCTGTACTATCAGCCCAACATTATTTCTACTTACATAATCGGCCTTCCTCATATAATGTTAATTACTTAATCACGCTGTTTCTCCTATGGGCCGACGGCTGTCCCCATCTTTATTAACTCCCTTCACAGTTTGGAAGACGTCCTCCTAAACACCCAGAACATTCAGTTCAACTAGAAGGAATTGACTTGGATGAACTGAGATAGGATCTTGTCTCTCAACGATTTTCATAATTTTCAAATTTCAAATTACTACATCGTGTCTACACCTCGCTTAAACCTCTATTACTCTTCTAAGTTTCGCAGGAATCCCTCGATCTTAATTTGAAACATGGAGTGAATAAGCTCATTTACCTCAATGTAGCGCGTTTTAGTCTAGTCAAAAGCAAGAGCTCAGGGCCCTTTTCCCAAAACTGATGGATTTTATTGTTTACTAAAATGAAATCCTAAAACAACTATTAACTATCATATATTCTTTATTCAGTTTAAAATTTTATTTGCAAATTTCATTTCTTCATTTATAATAGATATAGAGATAACTAGTATAATCTTTCAACTAACAGTGGCTTCCGGGTAAGCATTACGCTTTTCTATAGCCCATAGTGACTAATGCTTTATATATGCAATCAGTCATAGAAAAATATACATCTCATTATGAATATCTTTTTTCTAACTCATCAATATAACATTGTACTATCTAGTAAATTGTAATACGTAAAAACATAATAATAACCTTGTAGAGGAATACAAAATAAACTACTTACTCAACTAATGTCAATCGAACAATTTATGGGTTCGTCTTAACACGAAATACACTCACAACCATATTTCCTAACAATACACAAACAAACATAGCACATATATGTGTCTCACTACATACTATGCAACCGCAGATCTCTGAATAATGAAACCTAAACATCACTCAACAAAAAAATACACTCACACAGACACACACACAGGCACACACACCAAATCTTCGTAAACATCAAGCAAGATCTTACATGAACACAAAAAGACACTTACGAACACATAGACACACAACACACACACACATCACACACACACAACACAGCACTACATCTACTACGATTGTTGCATCGATTACAGAATTGACGAATGCGATGAAAATTTTTGATACTGCTATTTGCATCATTGCAACATGATCTAATGATCGGACACAGCAAAGCTTTAAGGGTAAATTAACTGAGAAGGCTTATTGCATTGAAGTGGGGGCCTATTGCGTTCAAGATAAAGTAAGGTATGCCTTCCAGGTTGTAATGCTAGATTTGTTTATAACTTACGAATTAATAGTGGTTGACTACATGAGAACACACACATTACACGATTGCTAACCAACACACAAATAAATTATTTCCACTACACAAGTATACAGCTACTTTTTTACACTGCCATTTCTCATAAAGGTAACGATCAATATACAGCTAGACTATTCGAGATAGACGGATAGTTCCTAATGATTCATTCAGAAACAGAAGAACTTTGGAGAGATATTCGGCGAAATGTGCTAAATTTAAAAAAAGAAAATACTCATGTTGTCCTATGGACTATATGTAGTAATTTATAATAATAATAATAATTAATAGATAATATACATATAATTAATAATAAGAATAGATAGTATATAATAGGATGAATTAATAATAAGTATTAATATAATAATAAAAATAATAACTAATAAATATAATAAATTAATAAATAAAAACAACAACAACAACAACACAACACAGCAACAAACAACAACAACAACAACAACAACAAACTAACAAACATTACAACAACAACACACAATACACCACCACTACCAACTCCATCAACCAGATAATATTATATATTATATTAATTTATATCTATTAATAATCATTATAATTAACTATAATAAATAGATAATATTATTTTAATATATTATTATAAAATAATCACAATATCCATTTAATTAAATGATGGATTGTAAAGGCCGTTCAGGTTGAATCCTTTGCCTTACTGTTTGAAGGGATATATTTCCAATAATTTTCCCCTCTTTTTGACTAGGAAATGCTTAGCCCAAATAGCCTAGCAGTTTAGTTACCCCACTCAAATACCACCTAAATTCTCTGAGTCCGACGTACTCTACACTATATGTATTAGTTTGCCTTCTACTCTCATCTCTCTCTCTCTTCTTTGCTCTCATGTCTCTCTTTATCATCCTCTCTCTCTACTCTTCGGTCACAATCATTACTATCAAAATCTCTACCCTCTCAATATTCTTTCTAACTTCTATCTATCATATCTATTCTATACTCAATCTATCTATCTCTCTTTGCTAATATACGTCCTATTACTCCCCCCTTCTTTAAAAATAATAATTAAGTAATTACACTACTCTCATCTGTTTAGATTATTTTATATTATTAAATAATAATAAAATAACATAATAAATCATTGTTGAATAATAATTAATATAAAAATACTTATAATAATAAATAATAACTAATAACTCACATTAAATAATAATAATAATAATAATAATAAAAAATAATAATAATATCACAATTATTTATAATACAAATAATAATAATAAATTATTTATATTACGCCTTATACGAATCTAATATAAGGATATTATTAATTCTCTTTCACAATATTCATTTTGATCCTTTGTAGGTTAATCCCGGTGACATTTTCTCCTCTTTTACTCTACTTCTCTCCTATCTTTTCTAGGAAGTGTATTCTCTGACGCTTATTTTTTTGTGACCCTTCGTAATCTCATATTATGTATCTCTATATTAAAACTACATTCCCAAATTTAAAATTTACCTCTTATCTCTCTGATCTACTTTCCTCTAACTCTCTCTGTGATCTTCCTCCTATGCTCACGTCCTTCCTCCTCCACTTTCCTCCGCTTCCTCCCTCTCCTCTCAACTCCCCCGATCCAAATTCATGCTCTTCGACCTCTTCTCGTCTATTATATCCTACCTCTTATGCTGATACTTATCTTCTATCTTATCTATCTCTATCTAAAATAATAATACATTAATAAAGTTACTTAATAATACTAGTGTATAAAATTAATCATAATATCATATCTAATACATAATATATACAATGCCATAATTAATATCTTAATCCCTTAATCAATACGATCAATAAATATATAATACACTACATAATAATAACTACATCCCAATAATAATAATAATAATAATAAAAAATAATAATTAATAATAATATAATAATAATAATAATAAATAATAAATATAATACTATAATAATAATAACTAACATAATAACAATAATAATAAATAATATCTCATTTATTATAGCATATAAATTTTAAGTACTTATTCTTCGAAGTTCTACCCTCCTATTTTCCTCTGCCATCGTACTCTCCTCTGCTCCTCAGCGACGACCCCACTCGCCCACTCCCGCTTCACCTTCCGCACCCTTACCCACACACAACTATAAATTCTTCCCTTCCACACACCTCACCCACACTCTCAGTACTCCCCCTCGACACCCAACTCCTCTCCCTCCAACCTTCCAGACCACTACCCTCATTTCTGCCCAATCCACTCATCCTTTCTGCCCTTCTTTACCTCCACCCATTAACACTTTTACACTTACCCACCAACTAAACCTTTACACCTCACCCACATCTTCATCTTCTTTAACTTTTATTTGCCACTATATTGATTCTTCAATCTCCCTTTATGATCAATTTTTGATTCTTAGCCCTTTTCGGGAAACCTTCAATCCTCTTCTCCCAGTCTTCTTTACTGTGTGCTTCTCTCTTCTCATGCGTGCACTTATACTCATTCTTCTATCATTACATTTGATTTATCTTCAACAATACCCCCAATCATTTTAATTTATAATTCCTTGTAAATCTCACATTGTTATGTAAGAGTCTCTACTCTCACTGTAATGTAAACACACTGGGATGATCCCTAGAAGGTGTCTGGATTTAAAGATAGCTAAGTGCATGAGAAATGTGTGTGGAATAAAGTTACTCTTTATATTTTATCCGACATATCCCTGGTAAGTCAGGACAGAAAGCTATAATTTCTATTATTATTTCTATAAAGTTTAATTTCATACTTTTAAATAAGCCATTTACTAAATTTTGACTTCATAAGTAAATACTAGAAATAAACGACAGATATATTATTCATATACGAATAATAGTCAAAAGGTATATGCTGTAAATAATATATTTAGTAGTTATATATTATAACTATATTACTATTTGGGACCCTTCTGAAGTTAGAGTTATATATATCATTACTTAATACACTCTATATATTATATTAACTATTATATCGGATATATTTAAGCAGTACATCATAGTAAAACTATCCATTATAGGTTTTCATAGTTATAACCTACTACTAGAATGAGGATAGTAGAACTTGGATTTGGTTACACTGGTAACTGTTTATACTTGACGATGTTTTTACTAGCTTTACATAGTTTACTGCTTTAAACTCATATATATTAACATACGTCTTAATACAGAATTCAGTAATCAATAAGGTGCTAGTAGCACAGGATAGTATCTTTTGTTATTACTTTTACTGTTTTAACTCATGTTTTACTGGCTTTAAACTCATTTTTTACCTGGGCTTTAACTCATTATATGTAACAATTAAGTTTAAGCGTAAATAGAAGTCTAGAGGCTACTCCATCAAAGGGAATAGGATGCTTTGTTTTTTTAATACTGCTTTAACTGTCTTTACTATGTTTTATGCTTTAACTCATGTTTTACTGCTTAACTCATATATTCATACTCTTAAGTAATAAGGTTTTATTATATATATATATATATATATATATATCTATATGTATTATATATAATATATATTTATATATTAGTATAATATAGTGTATATATATATATATATATATATATACTACTCGAAAAAAATAGATCATAATTTATTTATTTAATTAAGCAATATATATATTATATATATATATTATTATATTATAGTAATATTATATTATATATTATATATTATATTATATATATTTATATATATATATGTTTATATATATATAATATATATAATAATATATATCATATATGATATATTATATATAATATTATATAATATATTATATAGATTATATTATATATATATATATTATATAATATATAAATTAGATATATATTACAGATTTCTGTTCTCAGTGTTTTACGTTATGTGACAAATTGTAGAAGAAAACGGAAAATATGTGCTCAAATATTCCAAAAACGTGGGGCTAGAAAGCACTTTTCAGTTGGAGATGTCGAACCTGGTAATCAGGAACCTCTCGAAGTAGTTAGAGGTTTGAATGGTGAACTTGGGTGCCTATAAAAATGCAGTGAAGCTGATTGATGAACCGAAGACAGAATGCTCAACCATTCAAAGGGGTAAGTGATGTTTAAATATATTATTAATTAAGATATATATAAAAATAATTATAATATATAATATAATATATATAATATATATACTATATAGTATATATATATATTATTATATATATATATATATAATATTTATAGATTATCTTTATTTTACAGCGGTAAGGATGCTTGGGTGACGAGAACGAAATCCCTTCCTGACCAGTGAACACTGATGGATAGGCTCTTGACATAATCTACGGATAGATAGGCATGTTGTGCGAATCTACCTGAAGCGGGAGAAGATGAACTTAATTTCTTAATTCCCAACCGTTGATAATAGGAAAATTCGGTCCTAGAGTAACATTTCATAATTATTTTAAGGCGTTATATATTATAGAGCGTATTACAAGATATCTTATTTATATATAATATAAATTATATAATATATACTATATATATATATAATATATAATATATATAATATAATTATAGATATATATTATTATATATATATTATATATACTTATATATGCTATTTCATTAGTGTGTATATTGGGTACTCAGTACCTTGTGTCACAGTCGAGGCTGGCGGATCATTAGGCCTGTTAGTAGAAGACTGTTGGCTGAGCTGAACGTCGCAAACGTCGCCGAATAGACTTCAACCCGAGCACCAATGATCTCCAAATAACTGAAAGCCCCCGCTCACCCTTACTGAAACGAATATCCCAACTCGAATCTACGGTGTTTTGACTAATTATTCATATATTACTGAAAAATATTACCTGAAAATGCTGGTACATTTGGTGTTTGATGTATTTTTTTTTTTGAAATTCATTTTTTTTCACTTCAACAGAAATAATCTGCAACCCGTGGCGTAACAATCAGACTTAACACTGATGCACCAAAAGAATCTCCAAATACAACAATAGAGCCCCGCTCCTTGGCTGAAACTGATAGCCAATCTTCGAATTTCGGTAAGTTACAATGTAATTATTCTATATAATTATGAAAATATTACTGAAAATATTGTTAATAATAGTATGTTACACAATTTTTATATTTTCATTCTTTTTTCAAAAACAAAAAAAGAAAGGGAATCAGGACGGAAGCTGATGACCGGGCTGTTTGCGCGGACTTCACGGTGTTGAGTGTTCCGACGATGAGAGGAGGTTGATGAACCACGCTGCACCTTTCTCGACAGAGTTGTTAAAAGGTAAACGGTAGATAGATCTACGCGTAATCAGGGATTATCGTAAAGCGGTTCAGATACGTGTTTGACGACAACCCAATCTTTAACGATTCGCACATTAATGGTACTTAGTGGGGTCATCACAGTGTGATAGAACAGTAGGAAGTGGTATAAGGATATACCCTCCGTGCAGGATCCTTTTTAAGATAGGAATGGAAGGTCAATTTCCCATACGAAACCTCATAATGATCCGACCAATCTGCTCAATATTTTCGACTCGTTTCTAGAACTTTTTCAGTCTGGAGATCATCAAGCCATGTTGGATGATTTCATTGTAGATGTTCAGATATGCCACAATCCGGAGGGTAATGGTCCAATTGACCCTTCTTCGGTAAACTTTATACACCCTCACGTCAATAAAGTACATCTTAGTATAAATAACAAGAATAGGGAAATAACAACCAGTGTAGGATGTGGTTTCAGGGCTATAGCTGCATGCTATAAACTTCATACTCATGTACCTAAAAAGACAGGGATTCATTGAAAATAGAAACTGTAGAATCCGCACTGAAGGCTAGTGGAGCATGTATGTGAAAGACTTCCTCCGAATTTTACATTTCATTTAATACAATCGAGTATAGGGTTAAAACTGGAAAATATTTTGAACCATCTTTTGGCATCAGATTTTGCTCATAAATTCTTTGCTTTTTTTTTTTTTTTTTTTTCTTTTTAATTAAGAATAACGGTAAAATTTAATCGTACCGCAACCGCGATGCAGGATCGGGGTCTCTCGGGCTTCCGGGGAATAATCGGTAGGACTAAATTCCCCCGCTCGCGGGGGGAGAGGTCTCCGGTGAAATCCCCGTCTTGGTATTGTGGTGTTTGGACGGGTTCGCTCCGCCCTTTCGCCCTACGGGGTATGGAAAACCCCCCTGTGTTCCCGTCGGCTCGAGCCCCCTACCAATATATAACCTTACAGAATATATTATATTATATAGGTATTATTTTCCCCTGCTCCAAAAAAAAAAAATAGCCAATTTTATTTTATGTTTTTCTTTTTTATTTATTTTTTAACTTTTCCTAATAAATTTACAAAGATTCCACCAAATTTTCCTTTCCTGTAGTAATGTAGTTTTTTGGAAGAATTATGATTTTTTTCATTTTTTTTTTTTTTTTTTTTTTTTTTTTTTATTTTTTTTTTTAATCATTTTCCCGGCCTAAACATTTTGCAGGATCAACAATGTGATTACCTTTTTCCTGTAACTAATTGGTAGTTTTTGAGATATGGAATGAGATATTTGTGCTCTTAAACCAAATATCACATATTATATATATTATAATAATATATATATATATAATATATAATATATATATATATAATATTATATATATATATATATATATATTATATATATATCATATATAAAAGGTGTATAATATAATAGTAAATAGAATAGTGGTTGAAGCTAGAACTGTCGCACAACGAAGTTAAGAATGACTAAATATTTGAGAAATTAATTTTTTACCTTTTTTTTTTGTAAAATAAAAACACGAAAAGGAATGAATTAATATTTACACAAACACAAGTTCTTAATATATAAATATATATATATATATACTATATATATATTATATATATAATATATATATATTTATATATTATTATATATATATATATTTAGGAGTATATTATATATATATGATATTTATAATATATAATATATATATATTTATTATATATATTATATATATAGTATAGATATATATATGGCCAGCTCGAAAAGCCACAATCCATAACTCAAAAACCCACAGCTTCTCCGGAAAGAACATTGCTGGAATCTGGCAAAAGTTTTACCGGAAACTGCAAAAAAAAAAAAAAATCATATCTCGAGAAACTACAAAAGCTACAGGAAATGAATATTTTTATAATCCTTGTAAAATTTTGGTTAGAAAAGGTAAAAAAAAAAAAAAAATTAAAAATACAAAGAAATAGGCTATTTTTTTTTGGGGGGGGGGTTGCTGGGACATAGTATATATATTATTATAATTTGTAAATGCTAGAATACCCTTTTTAGGGGGTCGAGCCGACGGGAACACAGGGGGACGTTTTCCATACCCCGTAGGGGAGGGGCGGAGGAACCCGCGACACCCACATTCAAATACCAAAGAGTGGGGTTTCCGGAGACCCTCCCCGGAGGGGGGGGGGATTAGTCCTACCCCGTAGTTCCCGGAAAGGCCGGAGAGACCCGATCCTCCATCGTGCGGGGAGTAATAAGCTTGGGGTATTCTTTAAGAGAAAAAATGATAAAAAAAAAAAAAAAAAGAAAAAAGCAAAATTTTAATAGAAAAGGTTATTTATTTTAACGAGTACTCTCAATAAAAGGCTCTAAATGG
>JABUQX010045916.1:0-20000 GCA_015478945.1 Trachelipus rathkii
TTGTAAAGAACATAACTTCACATATTGAATTCTGAATTCTTCTATGACAATATACTCATCATAGTTTCTTGGCATCTTCATCTTCCGCTGATGCGGTAGCATTTTTAATATCACAATCTAGATTATTTCCATCATCCGGGCAGACGTAAAGTTTGTTACCTCCATGAATTTAATGATTTCGAATTTAGCTTAATACATGTATTTTTGACTGATGATGTATAACCATATGGTCAAATGACATGCTTTTTATACAATATTTACTTGGTATACAAGCTTACTTTCCTCAGGATTCTTACATACATTGTTGATTGACTTATGCTTCAAGCTATATAAGCTCTACGAACTATCTACTATCTCAAATATTTTCTTACTGTACTTTTATAAGAAAACTTCATTCTTCTTTATAATGTCAGTTGACCGTGAAGATATCGTCTTCCATCTCTCTAAGACTTAGTATTACTTCATGTGTACGTTTACTAAATTCTTCCCTATTTCTAAGAATAGTATTCAGTACTTACAAGATCCTTTCATACTAAGTTTAGTCAGAATTATTATGAATACAATCGTTAATGCGATAGTCTTTTTTTACAATTTGTTTTATTACATATCTTGAGTAAGTATCAATGTGCATGGTTAATTTTGTTAGTACTACTGTTAATAATATGTCACACAATATCTTACAAATCTGTTGAATGTAGCGAAATAATAAGGCTAAGTAACTTCAATTTTTTAGAAAACATCCTCACTCAACTGTGTAACTTTCGCACTTGTCTTCTACCATTTCCTACATATAATTGCTTCTGATGGCTAAATCTGTATTTTTTCTAAAAATCATCCCTTGCTTACACATAAAATTGTCTAAGGAATTCAGTTCTTTATTTAATGTAGCTCTCGGTTTCTCTATAACCAGTCATTCCTAATACATACAATTGTTACATGTGTATAAGTATTAATGACAAATCATTATAATGTTTAAATAGTACCATCTCGTAATATAGACAGTGTAAATGAGTATACATTTGTTCTGTAGCCATATCCTTTTAGTTTATTCCATCCAATTTTTTAAGTCAACGTTACATCATTAAAATCTTGAATAATTCAACTGGGTCTTCTAATAATGGTTAGCTTTGTATAAATTCAATATTATTGGAATTTTTTCATATTATCATCCTAAAACATTTTATGTAATTTATCTCTCTTTAAGTTCACCCATAAGTTATTAATATTTGAAAGATTGCGTGTATTCTAGACTTACCACTTATAGACACTCAATATTACTTGTAGGTGTTACTTTTTACAGCAATATTTGAGTTAATGAGCTTCAAAATGTTAATAAGTGTGCATTTACATACTGCTCCTATGAGTAGTTCCAAGTCAAAGTTCAGATTATTACACAGTCTTGACTTTTCCTTAATAAGTATATTTTAACTCTTCTAAAAATTTAATTTTTCGAAATGTATTACTTCTGTTGGCATTTCTGTATACAAGTACATACTTGCTTTAATATGATTAATTGCACATCTCTTGACAAGTCTCCAAACTTTAATTAGGCTATACTGGTATAATATCTTTTTGCACAGTTTTAAGATTTGGACATCCACACAGATTCTTTCCCTTGAACAACAGAAAACTGTATTAGCGTCCAGTTCACTATGCATAAATCATTATTAAAGGGATATGTCATTTGTCCCTTTAGGTCCGAATTTAAAGTCTTTATAAATTCCTTTAATGAATTACCTCTGTTTCAGAAGTCATCTGTATATCTTCTTTTCTTACTTATATATGGATAATTTATGGTGGACTAAAAATATTCCTTTAAGCTTTAAGAGCTCCTTGGGCTGTATTTTTGCCATGGATTCTCACTAATATTCTTACTTTTCGTATATTCTCTATTTGGTATCATTCGAAAGTTATTTCGATCGTATGAATAGGTCATAGTCACTTACTTTGGTGACACCCGAATTCCAGCTAAAGTTTTTTTAAAACACTTTAATTCTAAACACATAACAATAACTACCAAAAGTTAATCTTCGTCTTGTGCATTAGTACGTATTTTCCCCTTTTACAATAACGATTGTTACCCTCTGCTCAGACAGTACATACAACTGAACCATAATCAACTGCTTTCATCTGGGCAATAAATAGTAAATAGCTTTTAAATTTATAGCAGAGTCCTACTTGACTCAAGAATCTCTTAAAGAGACTCTCAAAATTAATCCTTTTCCACTTGCTCCATTATTTTATTTCTGTATCTTATATTATTTCCACTCCAGTGTCATCCAATTTCTTCATAAAACTGTGCTCTAACTTTAGTTGAGGTTAGGAAATGGCATAAGTATTAATACTTTTTGATATTCCTACATTACGGTTCTTGGTTATAGACAATATTTTTAATGGAAAGCAACTAATACTACTTATCGTTAATGTAGTTAATACTAGCGCTAAATCTCTTTCCTCTTTGTGATGAAGTTGCAATTATACCCCTTCCTTCTATTTCTGTTTATAGTACTTTCAATTTGTTCAAGGACGAAAGATGACGCGCCTCAACTCAACTTGATTTCCTTCTAAAAAATCTCTTTTTTTATATTCACATAAGAAGAATGCAAAAAATCAATTAATATTTTTTAATGAAAGAGATTTTACAGATATCATAGTTTTTTTTTTTCGTGATTTGTATAACAGCCCGTAGTACATATGGTGCTAACTTCCAACCGAATATTGATTGTTGATATACGTTTAGTGATTAACTGCGCCACAGCCTCACCAAAAAAACAGATGTGATACTATTTCTTTCGCTCTGTCGTAATGTTTGTTGTATTTATCTGGATGTGAAGCCTTTAATATTTCTATAGACATTAGATTTTGTCTTTCTAATACAGGTAATAATTTTTCTAAGATATTATAATCATTAAATCTACCGCCTGATATATTTCCTATTAATGGTTTCAATATATTGGCAATCATTTCTTTATTTGTATAACTCTTGTACTAATTTTTTTCCACTTTTGAAGTTTTCGTTTGTTTTTGTTTTTGATATGTTTCTTTTAAAACACAATTTATTGTTTTTAATTTGATTAATCTTTCGGTGATTCACCTGTCAAGAGTCCTCACAATACCTCTTTGGGTTGTGGGTTATTGTCCTTTGAATTTAGTGGTTTTCCATACTGTTAATTCTAATTCTAAGCAGTTTTTCGATTTGTCTTTTTATCTGTTGTATTTGTAGTCTTTCATGTAGATTCACTTGAATGAGGATGACTTCTCAATTTTTTAACTGAATTTCCCCTTTACTTTCCTTCTTAACTTCTTAACCTTCTTTCCTGTTTAATTAAATATTTTCCAAGTTAACCCTGTTCCCTCCTCATTTATCGCAGATACTCTAATCTTATTACGTTGCATCGCTAATTAATCATACGTCCTTATTTATTTAAAGTTGGTCTGACATGACGAAATACTTTCCACTACAAATAATTATACATTGGTCCTTTACTGGTTTCCTTGGAAGGGATCTCTTGTAATATTTAATATTGGAGCTTCTTGACTGTCATGATTTTTTTACAGGACTTTTTGGACATATATCTTTCCCCAAAGATTTTATTTTTGTGTGTAGTTCAAAAAATATGTTTATCAGTGCGCTGTAATGGTCACTCTAAACCACAATCTCATTGACTTTTTTGTGTCGCCTAATTCATTTCTTTTTAAATTCTTTAATAATGATAGGCATCAATTCTCATCAGCCATGAATTTTTAAACCCTTTCAACATATTTATTATTGGTGATCATCTTCACTTTTTGGTTGTGTTAAACATTATTTTAATTTTCATATCCTCCTCAGTCCATTTAGCATAAAAGTCCGTATTATCCAATTCAGATCATATACAGGGTATTCTATAAATTTCCCACGAACAATTCCCATCATAAAGTTAATACCTTAATTGTGATTTAATGACTTCCTTGTGATTTTAATGTTTCTCTGATTGATAAAAATATTTTTTCATTACTCCCAATTTTTAATAATGCTCCTATTTATAATACTGTAAACTTATAACTAAATTCGGATAATTCAACGGCTTGAAACATTACTTATTTTATTTCCACTTTTATGTTAAGTATATAGTGCAAATAGTTTTGTTGAGCTCACTATGAGCTTTTACCTGTATTAGCATGTGTAAATTTAAATTCCTTTTCTTTGAACTAGACAATTACCTGGTCTATACCAAAGGAGATATTTCTTTCGACGACTCAAACGCAGTTCTTTCTATTGTTAAAATTTAATATATCTCTCTTTTCTTTTATTTTTTTCGGTATTATTTTGTCTGTTATTTCCTTCTATTTTTGTTGACGTGTAGAGGTTCTCATATCGTTTTCGGTTTTGTTCAGTTGGATCATTTGTTAATTTATCGGTTTGAAATGGGTCTGCTGGGTTGAGGTCTGAGGCTGGTATAGGCATTCATGCTCATGCTCTGGTTTTCTATTTTATATTTATGCATTTCTTTATAGAAATTTCTGATTATATTATTTTATTTTGCTTTGGTTGTCACAAGATAATTGTTATTTGTTTTTTTGCTATGATTTTCTTGTTTGTGTGATAATGTTTTATGCTAAATATAATGGTTATGTTTTTATTTATCAAAAAATTTTTATTTATTCTGTGATATTTTTTTACTTCTTTTGATGGTTCTAGCTCAATGTTAATGATACTTCATCATGAATTCTATAGCCTTTTCTTTTATTTGAAATTATCCTCTTTAGAGGAAGCACTAAAACCTGACGATTTAGTTGAATTATGCTCAAAAGGAGCACGATTAAGCTCAAATAACTTTTATTTTCATATTTATTTTTTCCTTCGTCTTTTTCGTAGACGCCATTTTTTTCCGTTGATAATCTCCTGATTGTAAATATGAGTTTATATTTTATCATGGCCTACTTTATAATTTTATCTGCACGATAAGCCATTTTTAAGTTTTTCCACTATATATGATGATCATTGATTGACTAGTCCGTCCTATCTTCAATTTAGGTAGAAGATTTTGTAATGTCCGAAACCATTTAGCTCATTGGAAGAACTTAAATTTAATAAAATTAAATTTAAAAATGAATCTGATAAAATTATTTTAAGAAAATTCAAATCAATTTATTTTGGATTTTTTAATGTGAAAAAATGTCATTCAGTCAAAGGATTATATTTCTAATAAGACAATTTCTTCACATTTGAAGGAAATTTTGTTCTCTGTCTCAAATGTATTCATTACATCTCTCCTTATCCTCATAACTTTAGTTAAAATATATTTCTGTGCAAAATATGAATATCTAATTTTGACAAATTCTCAACATATACTTTCGTAAATAATTCCTGACCCCCTCACCTTTTGAAGCTCTACATTTTATTTCATTATTTTTACTTCCTTTTTTGTATTCATAGTGAAATTTTTTGTGTGGCTTATATTCTCATTCTTTGCACGGTATATTCCGTTACAAGTAGGAACTCTTGACTTCATGAGTCTATACGATAAGAAGATTTGAATAAAACGGTTTCATGAACGCCGGATATTTTCTCTTTGGTATTTATATGTACCGTCTTTCCAATTAGTTCCTCTTCCAATAAATTGGTACATCATACTTGTAATAATTGCCCCTTGGCAAACAATTTGGTTAAATATCAAATGGTTTTTCTTTCCTCCATATGTTTGTGGATTTAATCTTCTCAGTTTTTGATGGGGAAACGATAATGGATTATCTTCACTGCATTCATTTCAGAAATATCTGGTAGATATTTTGTAAAAGTACGTGGATTGTTCTTTAATCAAGCTATCATTCTCTTAAAGGGACAGTTTTTGACTTACCTCTTCGTTAGGTTTACTAATTCTTCTGGTAGAGAATGTTTTGGTCTCCCAATTCCCATCATTTTCTCTAACTCGAGACTACGAGCATGAGGGTATTCACTTCGGGAAAAGAGTCTTTTTGTAAAATAATATCTTGGAAAAAAAAGCGAAAAGCAAGTAAATGAAAACAAAAACCAAAACAGGCTACTTTTATAGACAAAACGCACGAATTTTTACTACAACTAAGATTAAATAGGGCAATGATTTCGGAAAGGAAATATAAAAGCACACTCAAGATAACCCCAAATAATAAATAACCTGCATAAGGAATATATATATCGAAATATATAATATTTTTTTTAAATAACCAACAATTTTTCCAAAAATATTAATTATTTGAAAAGTAAGTGATTATTTGAAACAATCCAGATTTATATATAAATATGCTTAGAATACAAAAAAAACTACAAATATATATACAGAACGACTTCTCCACACGCAAGCAGATATATATCTGCTGATATATATGACCTTTATGTATAGTATACATATATATAATATATATTATATTATAATATTAATTATATATAGAATAATATATATATTATATATATATAATAAATATATATTTAATTTATATTAGTATATATTTATATATATATATTATAATATATATACTATATAAAAATACATACATAGTACATACATTATATTTATAATATACTATATAATATATAATTAATATATTATATATATATATATAATATATAATATATATAATATATATTATTAATATATATATATATTAGTTATATAATTAATTTAAATCTTATCTTACAGTCTAATCGCAAATTATTTTCGAATATCGAACGCAAAATTATTCAAAGCGCAAAGACTTCTGCAGAATATTATCGTGTTGATTTAAACAAAACAATCAGTTTTTTTTTTCGAATAAAGGATTTTAGAAATCTTTTCTTTCTCAGAAATTGAAAAAAGAACTTTGCTTCACAACACACAAAAGATAGATAATGAAGTTAACGAAAAACCACGGTATTTTATCTGTTAACTACGCCAGTATTGTCAGACTACGAAAATATCTAAATTAAACTGTTAAACCCATCTTTACTGACTTAGAACCTAAATTTAAATTAAACGTTAGTTCAAATAAGAAATCCTAATTTATATCGAGAAAAACAACTTTTAAAATTTAAAACTCTTATTTAATATAATATATGTTAATTATATATTTTATTGAAGGCATCAGCATATTAGTCATCATATTAGAAAGTTCAGCATAAGAACTTGACGAATCTAAAGAATGATATGCCATGCAAGTAATAGTTTAGATTGATGTGCACTGAGTCAAGAATTAAGGAGAGTAATATCTGAAAGCTTAGTATCAATACAAAGAAGTTAGTTAAATAGTGGGATTATACACTAGGTAATTTTTAAGTTCTTGATGAGAAAAGATCTTTTCCCAAGCTCAAAACGAAGTAGTTGACTCGTTAAAGCTTTCCAGAATGTTAAATTGAAATGCACATAAAATAAAACGATCTCTAAGTAATATTCATTTGAAATATTAAACATTATTTTAGCAACGAAGCTTAACATTGTAATTGGTTACGCTTGAAGCATTACAACTGAAGATTTTGAATATGATAACTTATCGTCAGAAAAATAAAGAGAAATGATAGCATGCAGCTAAACAGACAGGTTGTTTCAGCTCAAAAGCTAACGCGAAGATTCTCAATATCGCAGAACGATCTCATCAACTTTTGCATTTGGCAACGCCTCAGGTTTCCAAAAATCGTAACTCTTTTGATGACAACTCTGGACTTATAGATCTATACTTTATTATTATATATATAAATATATATATATATAATATTATATATATATTAATTAATTAATAAATATTATATATAATTATTAATATATATATTATATATGATTATATATATTAATATAATATATATATATAATATTATATAATATTTATTATATTATATATAATATAACTATAATATATATATATAATATTTTAATATAATTATTATATAAAGATAATTATATATATTATATATATTATATAATAAATATATATAATAATAATATACTTTAATATATATATAAAATAATGTTATATAAAAATATTATCAGAGCTGGCTTGCGCATCCTGAGTTGCGCCTATCCCTATGAGCGCAGCTATAATTTCGTAGGGCTACAGAAGGCGCATAGCGCAACATTTTAAAATAGCGGACTAAGCATTAGCGCACAGCCAATTCTCCGCGCCTATAGCCACGCTATGAACAGGAAACAAATACTACAGCTTTTTCTTTTTATTATCTTACAATGTTAGAACTTTATAAGCGTGCAATACTATGATCAGTCTAAAAAGTGTAAAACGTGATAATATATATAAATAATATATATATTAATAAAAGCATTATTAATAATTATATATATATAATATAATAATATAAATAATATATATTAATATAAAAGTATAATAAAATATTAATATAAACAGTAAGATAATAAAGAGGATGTATTATTATATAAGATTAATTACCATAAGTTTAATATAAATAAAGAATAATTTAATTTAGATAATTATGTTGTATATATCATATTAATATTTATTTGATTTAACAATTACTTAATTCTAAGTAAAGGTACTTATATTATATATATATCATTATATATATATGAATATATATTAAATAAACTTTTTAATATTTGATAATACGATGCAGATTTATAAAATATATTTATTAACGATTAATAAATTATTTATTATAATTATATATATATATTACATTATTATAATAAATAGAATAATATATATAAATATAATTAAGGTATATTATATATATTATAATATATATATATATAATATATAATAATAATATATAATTATTATACAGTTTCGTAGTTTCTTGAACTGTCGACAGTAATCGAACTATAGCTCTTGAACAATTTTTCAATTTCTGTCAGCGCTCGCAAACTCCTAGAAAACTGGCCGATAAGACAGTGAGGAGAATGAGGAATCGTAAGATATTTGTTTACGGTTTTATTACAAAAAATAAATTGTTTTTTCACGATATAAATAAGCATGCTTTATTATTCGCATGTAAATGTAATTACATTTGCAAATAAATTTAGCGACAATTCACCAGCCGACGAAAAGTCGTAGGCGCAAAGGTCGCATAGGCTGCAAGAAGGTGTCATAGGCGCAGATAGTGAAAAAATAGTAAGGGCCAATAATCGCAGCGCACCATCAAAAAATTATAGGGCGCGCTCGAGCCTGATTTAATAATTATATAATGTATAGTATTATATATATATTAATATATATATATATATATATTTATATAATAATATATATATTTAATATTATAAATATATTATTAATATAAATATTATATATATATTATATATATATATATATATTATTTATATTTATATATATAATAATATATATTATATATAATATTTAGTATACATTAATATATATAATATATTATAATAAATAATATATTAATTATTATTTTTTATATTATATATAATATAATATAAATATATAGAATATATGTATATAGTACTATATATTTATTATATATAATATATTATATATATAATTAAGATATGAATAATATCTGCTCTCTTCTTTAGTCTGTGGTTTCACGCTAATAAAGATGCTACAGAATGTTATTAATTTGAATTATTCTTATTTTATTTATTATTTAGAGTATTATAATAAAATGAAATTGCATAATAAAGAAAAAAAGCTATAAGACTTTCAAAGACTTTATTACGATTAAAAGTTATAAATAATGAACCTTAAAATATCGTTTTTTCTTTTCTTTTTTTTATTGCATTTATTCATTCTGGGAATACTAGAAAGTTAGGGGCTCGAAGCCGACGTGGAGGTTGAGAGACCCGCTTCTGCCATCTGGCGTTTCCCCAAATTAAGTTAGTGTAAATATAATCATAGTGTGTAAGGAATTAAAAGTTATTCTTTTTTACTAAAGGAATACATAGGGGAAGACCGCAAAGATGGCAGGAGTCGGTATCTCTCGGCCTCCGGTGGACGACGGAGGGGACCTCGTCCCCTCTGTCCACGTCGGCTCGAGCCCCCTAATGGAAATAAAAAAAAATTCTATTAATTATTTGGAGATGAATAAAACAAAAATTACGATGATTTTTAGGTTAAAAAGGCAAATACTTTTAATCTAAATCAAAGTTATTTGAAAACCTAGATCTTCTTTATTATGCAATTTCACAAGTATTTAATATTGTGTTAATATGTCTCAAGTTACGCTTACATGTTATCATCTAATATAGTAAACAAAGTTGAAGGTTATTCATTTTTTTTCGCAAATTTTATTATATATATATATATTATAAAATTAAATTAAAATATTATATAATAATATATGTAGGCTCGTGTATCACCAAGTTAAAGACTTCATTTTAAATGTCTAGGAATATATATATATATATCATATATTAATTTATATTTTAATATATATATAATATATATTATGGGATGTTATCTGTAGCGGAAAGTAACGATTACCTTGATTACGAACTATTCTCTGATTTTAGGTGCCGATACCTGATACCGATACCGAAGTAACGAGCTACCTGATAATTAATTAACTAAGGATACAATTACCAGTAAATAAGATAGACCATTGTGCCACTGCCTAGCAAACTCAAGATAGCAGTCCTGACATTACAGTAACTTAGTCATTTTATAATTTCATTATTTGTTCTGACAAATATATATTTTTATAAATGAAAATAGTACCTTTAAGGAATTAAAATTAAGTCACAAATAATAATTTAATTAATTTTTTATTTTTGTTTATTTAAAAATATTCCATTTCCATTTCTCAATAAATATAATCAAATTTTAGCTGACTTGGCACAATTTAACCATAACAAGAAGATTCCTACTAGCACAATAAAAAAGAGATAAAAATATGAAAGAAAGCTTTCATATACCGAAAATTAAAAATAAAAAACTCTATACCATACACATAGACCATAATAATATCCTTAAGATAGATATCATTCAAATACTCAAAAAAATCAAATAATTCACAAATTGATGCACAACATTAAGCTTCAGTAGTATGCGAAGAGACTCGTCCTTTTTGGGGGTGTTTACATTCCACTACACTATAAATAATCCTCTCTCTCGTACTGAGTAGGGGTGCATAATAAATTATTGCCTGCAAGCATGATATTGATGAAAGGTTCCTGGCCACATTTTCAATCGCTACTAGCATAAGGATCTCTTGTAGCAGCATCTCATGTTTTCGTAGACCTCAAATCTCCCTCTTCCACAGACTGCAATTTGAATGATCTTGCTTCTCGATGTCTGTCTCTTCACGCTTTACGAGGAGGTTCTCTGGTGGGCTTTCCTCTGCTTAAGTTGGACAGAGTGTCAATCGCAATTTCGCCAGACAATCTACCTCAAATCTAAACACTATCCACCATCCTCACCATTCAATCAGGCTTATTATTGCCCATGACAAGCAACCAATCGTCCAATCCACTGCTGTGCCAGTGTTGCAGAATAAGCAAGCTTCTCCTTCTCTGTCTCTTTTTTTGTTTTTTTTTTTTTTTTTTTTTTGTCAGCGAGCAGCTCCTCCGGTTATGCATTTTACAATGGCATTAGATATGGCACGTCGAGGTGCGATTTCTCGGTGGGTTCTTCAGCTTATCTTACATGAAACTCTTATTAAATTTTAATTTATTATTTTTTACAATGTTTTTTTACCTTTTGCTCTTGACGGGGCAAACCCTATCTCAAGGAGTGGGTGTTTGGAACGCCTCAAAATATCCATCTAACGCAATTACGCCGATGACACAGACGGCAGCTTTAAAGTGATGAAATAAATTGAGTGAACACAGAATATGGAAGAGAATTCACAGAACAGATTGCAAAAAAGAAAGAAGCACCTCAGCGAACCAGTCTATGGCTTACAAACACATCCAAAACTACAGTGCCGACAGCACCCTTGTCTACGAAGTGTCGTAATGTCTGGTGGATTACGGGATTTCCCGCTGCCTCACACACTAAGAAAAGGATTAAAGCACCACGATTCGCGCGCAATATAAAGGGTCAAGTTGAACTTATACAGCACAGTTAATATTTGCCTTGATGACCTTAATTGCAAAAGTACGTGAAACCAAGCCCCGCCCACAGATATGAGACTAGTCCCATCTCAAGGCGGAGAGACCGCTTGTAATTGAGAACTGAGAAGATAAAAAACAGCTCTCACCTATAAACAGAACTCCAGTTTCTTTGAGGCCGCTCTAGCAACCCTGTGATGTAGGAGGTTTTCAAACATTTTGTTTTAATTAAGGCGAAGGGTGTTTTATTTGTCAACAGTAGAGGACGAGAAGTCTGCGAAAAGAGAAGAAAATATTTCTTAGAGAGGAGATTGTAGAATTGGGTTTTTAAAGAAATTAATTCACAAGCTGAGACACCTAAGCCTGAAATTTCTATCCAGAACGCGAAATTCGAATCGGAAAGATTAGGACGAGAGCAATTCTAGAGGTAAACCACCATAAGTATTTAAGATTTGAGTTTAAGAATGAAGGGTATCGATGACATATGGCAGTGGATAGATTAAATTATCAGGTTAGAAGATATTGATAAAGCCAGAATAAAAGTGAAATTAATAACTGAAGCCCGAGAAACCAACTATTTGACAAGAATAAAGAAGAATCGCCCACAAACAACACCAACATTGAAGCGATTTGAAAGAAAGGCTAAGACATAGTAACAAAAGATAGAGAGGAAGCCAAAGTTAGGGAGTTGGTAGAGCGTACGCGCCTAACCTCATGCCTTTGGATATGTCAAGCCATAATCAATCTTCCGTTTTCAAGGCGAACAATTATTGTTAATAGAAAGTATATCGCCAGTAAGATCCATGCTCGAAAGCGTACTGGTACTGCAGTAAAGAAGGGAAAAGAGTGCATATGAATCTAAGGAGTGAGCAGTTGTGAAAGGTCATTAGATCTGAGAAAGAATTACAGAAGTGAGAGCTATAGCGCATTTTAGAAGATCTGAGCAGCAGCATTCATTTTTCGAATAGTATTGACATATGCCCGCTTTCCACTCTGAGGGAGAGTGAGTATTCGGGCATAGAGAATATATTAACTAGGGTAGGCGCACGGAAGCACTTCCCAAACTACGGAGAGGAAGAGCATCCCGGCCACCGCTTTCTAACTTCAATTAGATTTCAGGAGCTGCATGGCCCCGATCAAAATGATCAGTTAAAGGTCATAGAGTAAACACCTGAGAGGAGAAGGAGGAGAGAACGAGGAAATACCAAGATCGTCCCGGGTTGAAATTTAAAGAAATATAGGTTCCCAAAGAGATGACTTGCCTTGTTTCCCAGTTGGGATATTAAAACAAAACAGAAAATTATCAGAGCGAATAAGAAGAAAAGGAGCATTTACAGAATTGTTAGAGCATTTTTTTGGCAAAGGCCAGAGAAGATTGGTCAGTAGGAGACAAAGGAGGTTATGGATTTCGTTAATTGAAAGTCTGCTTGCTCGTCGAAGCGTTATCCTGCATACGATATCAGCTGATATGAATTTGGGGCCCCCAAAAAAGAAGTTGATGGTAGATAGCTGAGAATTTTTCCAAACACCGGATAGCATTTGTCTCTAGCCTAATTGGCCCAGGAACAGCACGATCCGAACCACAGGATTTTGAGAAGAAAAGCATTTTAATCCAAAGAAATGAATCTCTGCTCAAACATTAACAATGACAGTTCTCCGACTTATCGCAGAACTGAAGCGTCTAAGCAGTCAACGCCAGTCACTTCAATTATATGTTAGCTGTAAAAGCAACGCGAATGCCTCCGAACGGCCGATCAAAGTGCTGAAAAACCGCATAAGTGGCAGTGGAGATGTTGGAAGGAAATATAAAATTAGTGATATTATTAGTGTGTCAATTATACCGATAGTGCGAAGGTTGTGGATTATAAGTAATAGGACTAGTGGTGAAACATAGGATCAGTTAAGTCTCAGAAGTTGGTCGATACTGGATGTTGTGCTAGTTTATTTAATCATTGCTCATGATCGTTTGAGAATACTGAAATGATTCGGTGCTAGTTTTTTCCTCCACTAATCAGTACGAGGCAACCCTACAATATCAGCTTGTGTACATGAAACTCCCCTAAATTCAGAGAAACTCATATTTGGATGAAGAAGATATAAATCCTGGTGAGAATAGTAAGCGATAATCGAAAAGGCTATGAATAATTGTTAAATTTTAGAGATACCTTAGCAGAAGCATAAGAATTGTGTATAGATAGGGAATAAAGATTTTAAGCACAGAACATTCGAATGTTTAGGAATTCGAGTTCTCACGTTTATAGTTCGATTATTACATAGGCATACATAAACTATCACCATCAAATCGGAAATTATAAATATAAGTTGTAGTTTGGATATATTAACCTGGCTTGAAGGATGATCTTAGCATCTGGTTCAAGCAAGACAAAATCTTAGTTTTAGAGTTGAGAGGTAGTTTGATGGATCATAGTTAGAGTGCAAAAAGCCAATTGATTTGGTAAAGTAAAAGAAAGCCACGCCTGTGCAATTCTGCTATCATATAAAAAACAACGGCAAAAAAAAAAAAAAATATAAGATAAAAAAAAAAAAAAAAAAAAAATAAAAACAAAACAGAAACAAATAGCAAACGAAGGAGAAGGAGAAATTATTCTATGCTAAACTTAAATTTAAAACGATAAAACTTATTTACAGCAAATATCTAAAAATCATATATATCAGAAAGTTAAAACACTCCACCTTCACGAAATGCGAGGGATGATTGGCTAATCGGGCCCTTTGTTTAAAAGCGAAAATCCAGTAATTTGACCTCCTCCTGTTCCAATGCCTATAATAACTAATGAGCTAATACTTGTATTAATACTCATATCGATGAAAAGATAAGGGGCAGGACCAAGCAATAACAGTCCACATATGGTAATTAGTGAAGAAATAAATGCAATCAAAACAGGACTGTCATATTTTTCACACAGTTTACCCCAGACCATAGAAGAAAAACCAAATGATATTGCATTGCATACAAACATTGATCCTACCTCTACGGGAGAAAGATCTAAACTTTTAAGATGAGGTTCAAGTACTGCAAATAAGAGTCCGCAGTTAACATTAACTCCAAATGATGTAAGAACTCCTAAAATGACGAAAGGATTTTGATGCAGTCTTAAAATATCCTTAATTGATTTTCCTTCTCTTCTAGGATAATTTTTAGGTAAAATTAAAACTACAAGAGCTGCGCACAAAAGAAGAGCCCCAACAAGTGAGAAGGGAAAGAAAACCCTCCTAACTCAAATAAAAACCCTCCAGCTATCGGTCCTAAAAATTCTCCAAAAAAGAAAAACAAATTTAAAAATGCAAATGCCATCTCAACATTCTCAGAAAATTCACAAGAAGTAATTGCAATTGATGCGTTACGAACCATAGCGAAACCCACGGCTTCCATAAGACGAATTGCAATTGAAGTCCCAAGAAATAATGGTACACCAATTAAATTATTTACAAATCCGAACATAATATTTGCAAAGCCTATTACTAAAAGACCTGAAAAGCTTATTGTTACTGCTCCAAGTCTGCTGATCAATGCCCCAGTAAAAGGGCAAAGTATGAACACGGCCAAATTAAACACTCCAAACACAATTCCATGTTGAAAGGGTGTAACACCCTTTTGTTCAGCAATCATGGGGTAAAACGGCCCTTGAAGGGACATAACAGCAGCACTTAATAAATTTATAACACTGTAAACGAAAAGAATTAACCACTGGGTCTTTGAGTATTTTGAAGTCATTATTGTGTCATTTAATTAAACAAGCTTGAAATTCGGTTCCGCCTTTCTTTTGCCAATACCATTAAGAACAAACATTCAGGTGGAAATTTGCTCATAAAATGTTTTGCCAATTTATGATAACTGTGTGCATATATATCAATAAAACACCTGCTTCTTTTCTTGTTATTTATATATATATATATATATATATATATATATATATATATATATATATATATTTTTTTCCTACATAGGTATATTATTATATATATATATAATATACTATAATAGTGTATATAATATATAAATTAATATATATATATATATATATATATAATAATATATAATATATATACTATATATTTTTTTTTATATAATATTATATATATATATATATATATATATATATATATATATAATATTACCTTACCCAGGTAGGGTATAAAGTTAGTATTTGAAAAAAAAATCCTGCCGCCCCTTCGAGTTTTCTCCGGCTTACGCGGACGCCAGGTATTTATTCAATTAGCAAGAAAACACGTCATTTGGTGTACTTATTTAAGTCTGAGTAAAACGAACCTAAGCTTAAGAAGGGAATTGTTTAAATTCGTCCTTCCCAACCAGTCTCGAAACAGGTTCCCTAGATTGGTCAAGGCGATATCACCAGGTTTTCACCCTCTCCTTCCTTTGATTCCCATGATTTTAAAGTATCGTTCGCTTAAAGTTGTTCTTGAAGCAAACTTTTTGGGTTTGAAGATGGCTTAACAGTAAAGCGTCGAGTATGTGGTTCTCAGTCGCAACATGCGGTGGTTCGACCCCCAGAGGAAGCAAGTTTTTTTATCTTCCCGTAATTGTTCTTTGTTTACTAACTTATTAATTGGGATTATTGCAATGTTAAAATAATTTATAATCCTGGGAACGAGGGAAAGACAGGGTGAAAACCTGGTGATATCGCATTGACAGGAGTTCGTTTGCTTAAATAATAATGTTCAGATGCATTTTATTATTCCAAGTTGCGTTATAAAAAAGGAAGCATTATATAGGAAGAAATGATAAATATTGATTATTATTTACAACTATCAAATAAAGGTGGTAATGATTTAGATAAGGTGGGTTTTGAAGAGTCAGGAAAAATCTTCCTACATTTAGATACAACTTGCAGCAGAAACTGTCTTTGTTCTTCGTCTTTTGTCAACCAGGAATGGAAGTTCTGGATTAATTTTACCCCCCCCCCCTTCAGCTGTGCCATTGACAACCTTAAAACCGTTTACTATTTTCTTAGCTTTTAAATAATGCTGATTTTTACAACATACATCAGCATCAGAAGTTAAAAATTCTGTATCAATTTCAAATCTCTTAAAACAATTTAGAATTCGAGGAGAAACAAAAATATCAACTTCTTTGTCCAATTAATCCACTTGTTTTAGACTGAGTGCTGCTTTTGCATCCCTATCATCATCACAGTTACCATCATTTTTTTTTTCGGACGGTAATTTTAGAGCCATGGTTTTTTGAATTTTTTTTTCCAAAGTATCAACGAAAAATGAAAATGCAACTTGCCCCTAGTTAAGATACCATAGATGGTTTATCATTTTAGACAGTGCTTTGTCTGCAAAATATTTATCATTTTCTTTGTAGGTAACAAGCGATTTTAATAATTGAAGGTCTTGGTTGAAGGCCAAAGTGGGTTTGGGGGGGCAATGAACCAGGCATTTACATAAATATTGATTATAAAGAACAAATATCTTCATTACCCTTTTTATAAGTCTGTTAATGAAAATTGAACCCTGAAAAGATATATTTTGAAAGGAAAAATGGCATTTGCATCAATCTGGCGCGATGAATAGCACCAGGCACTCTGAAAAAAATGTTTTTTTTTGGGGGGGGAAGATATCCTAGAAAAAAAAATTTAAAAAAGTTAAATAAATTCTTTATAATCATTCCTGAGCTGTTGATTTTTAAATTGTTCTTTAAGAAAGCTTGAAATTTGGTCTGTATAACGCATTTTATATCTAATTTTTCAATACCAGTTTTGTTTTTTTTCTTGTCCAGCTTACACCACCTAGTCTGTAATGTTTTTTAAAGATATCTGCCTGTAAGCTAGTGGTTGTATTCCATTTTACAATCAAAAGCTGCTTTCAGAATAACTTCTAAAATATGGTGACGACATGCTATATACAGAAGATTTTTCATTAATATATAATTGCTCTACCGAAACGCAGACTCCCCTGAAGAGACCAGTATTTACTGCAGCGGTATCAAAACACATTGCCTGGATTTCTCCAACTGGCTCCCCCCCACTGTTCAACTGCTGAAAATACAGCTTTTGCTTGAGTAATTCCCATACTATTTTCAAGCTAAGGAACTCCTATCAATTGTTTTTCATCCCCACAACTAATCAAAACCGCTACCCTATCTACATTTTCTTTACTTAAAATATCTGGAAGCAATTTCTATCCCATTGCACAACAGCTCACTCTAAATCGGAATTCTTGAATCCATTTTTGTTAAACTCATTCTTTCGCTTTCGGAATTGCTGACTGCGGAGTCGTATTACACTTCTACTTACAATTAAGTTCATTGGGTCATGACCTTTGCAGTAACTTCTATTATTCAAACTACGTCTCTATCAGAAATATTACAGTACAACTATCTAACAGTAAATACAATTTTTCAGCAGTAATCTCTTCAATTCCTCTTCTGTATTACTGGCCCTACTTAGTGAAGATTTCAGTTCTACATCTTCATCCTCAAATCTTTAAAATAAAACAAATAAAATAAAATAAACCATTAAGCACTCACAGATAATGGCATCAAGTCAACTAATCTGAACAAAAAAAATAATAATAAATAAATAAATTGTAATAAATAAACGTTTTAGTTATTGTCAAACTATGTATCAACATAATACTAAATAACATGAAAAATTTGAAAAATTGGGGGAAACTCTGAAACTCACCTACATTTTCTCTTGATTTTGCCAATCTTGCCATCTCAGCTGCTCGTCTCTTTTCTCTTAGTTGTTCTGCTTTTAAGAATTTCATGTCAACTCCTCCCATGCACCCTGGATGTCCTTTTTCTCTCTGGAGTAACAAAAACTGCTTGTCTTCTTCAGTAGTGTTTTTCAGTGCATCCTGACGAGCAACGTTAAATAGTTTATCAAGAGTTGACTTGAAAGCTTCTACTTTTTGATTTTGAGCTGTGCTTATAGATCTTGTAGCGTTTTTTTTGAAGTTTTCTTCATTCTTCATACAGTTGTTCAAGCTTTGCAACAATCTTTAAAGTGTCTGATTGTTATCTTAGCTTTTTCCCAAAAAATTAGAACTTCTTGTATTGTAAGTCTTGAAGCTTCTCTGGTATTCAATTTCACTTGGCGCATATTATAAAATAAACTGCATAAAACTTGACAATTAGATGGCACTTACTGCAGTGATTTGAGAGACTGGGCAAAATAAAAAATCTTGTCTTTTCTTCCGTGAATCTCATACTACTCGTTGAGCTGTCGAAGACGTAGGTGAGAGTGAAACTTCAAGGCAATAATATTCCTATAAAATAGGACAAGAATGAGGTTCCTAGGACAAATAGTTTTCAAATTATGAAGGAAAAACCGATTTTTTTTTCTTTTTGCAAAATATCGCAGTTTCTCCATAAAATGAAAATTCTTTGTCCTTAAAGCCAGATTCTTGTCTTATTTTATAGAAAATGTTGCTACCTAGAGCTTCCCTCTCAATTTTGTCTTCTACAGCATCAACGAGCACGAATTCAAGGCAGAAAGACAAGATTTTCTATATTGTCACATTAATATAATTCTGGTCTTTTTTCTGCCTTTAACTCATGCTGGTTCATACTGTAGAAGACGAAAGTGAGAGTGAAACGTTAAGACAACAACATTTCTTATGAAATAAAACAAGAATTGGTTTTCTAGGGGGCCAGGCCTTTGAGTACTCAGCAATTATGGGATGAGAAAACCGGGGGCTTTAAAAACTCCGTTGAAGCTTCTTTTTTGGGCGTGGGATGGCGCTAGTGGTCAGAGAATTCAGGTACTGTTAACTCAGTCACGCGGAGGTCCGTGTTCGAAACGTCCCAGGCTGATGAGAAGATAGAAATCTTCTGTGACTCATTTCAATTTTAAAATGAATGAGTCACAGAACATTTTACTCTTCATCAGCGTGATTCGAACACTGGACCTCCGCGTTGCTGAGCTAACAGTAACCGGATGCTCTAACCACTAGGCGCTTTATCCACTAATCTGAGGAAAAAATTGTGATTTTTTTTTTTTTTTTTTTTTGCAAAATTTTCGTCAGTTTTTCAAAACTTTG
>JABUQX010045916.1:22500-32836 GCA_015478945.1 Trachelipus rathkii
AATAAAATCTGTAACTACAACATTTTTCATTATTTCTGACACAAAGGTGGAGTCAGGGCCTATATAAACACTACCACTCCAGCAACACGTCTCGAAAACCTTGTCTCATAACTTTGATATTCCATGACTTAAGATCTTTCTTCCTACTACTACCATTATCTTGTGTTTCTGCAACTGTTCTCCTAATGGAACAGATTTTCCTTTTTTTTTAAATATCGTACTATCTCTCTCTCACAAAACTGTTACTTCTTCTTATCCAAATGCTGAGGTCCTCAACTTAGGAAACTTCAACGTACACCACACTGAATGGTTGGATTCCTCTCATACCACCTTTTACCTTCCATACTAGTATGTTTTTTGGTATTCTTAAATTTGTGTGTGTATGTGTGTGTGTGTGCGCGCGCTTGACTTTACGAATGACAAGACTGTGTGGACGTGGGTGGTGGGAGTAGACGGTGATTCTCTATTGACTTTGCAAACGTTGGTGGCCTAGACGCTGATTTCGAATCTGTAGAGTATCACCTTTCTAACTCTCATCATAACATTTTACTTCTGGAACAGTTGATTAAGGAACCTACAGACATCCCAGATCGTCCCAATCAATTTTTGAACACTCTTGACCTATACTTCATTTCTCCTTCTCGCTACAAAAACACAATTTTCGATCCTATCGGTAACTCTGACCACAATCTTGTAGCTGTTAGTTATAACACTATCTCTCCAACAGTTCCACCATACCCTAAGCGTACTTTCTGGCAATATAATCGGGCTAGTTTGGAGGGCAGAGCGTCGCTTCTTTGCTACCAACTCTTGGTATGAATTCTGTTTTGGCTTAGAGCACGCTTTGGTGACTGCTGAAAAAGTAGGGTCCGTAATCTTCGAGGGAATGAGTAGGTTCATTCCATCTTCTGTTAAATACTTTTCTTCTCAAAATCCATGGTTCGATGGCACCTGTTCTCGTGCTCTTTAGTATAGAGACAATACCTATCTGGAATGGAAAGATTCTCCTTCTCCTATCACTATTTCTTGTTTTTGTTCAACTCTGAATCGTTGCAAAGATATTATTCGTCAGGCTAAGCGTGCTTTCACCAAAAGAAAGTGCGCTGACCTACCTTGGTCTCCTACTGATAAAAATGTCTGGTCTCTTGCCAAAAATATCTCTAATAACTTCTGTAAATCTGCCTTTTCTCCTCTTATTCGATCTGACGGATCTGTTGCTAATACTCCTTAAAATGCTAGTTTCTTTGGCCTCCTTTTTTCATCTAATTCCACCCTGGACAATTCTGGTAACTCAAATCCTACTCCTTCTCCTCTCAGGTGTCCCATGACTCTAACATGATCGGGTGCATAAAATCCTAAGATCTATGAACGTTAGGAAGGCTAGTGGAAAGGACGGCATTATTCCTAGTTTTTTTTTAGCTAGTTTGCTTCCAAGCTGACGCCTGTCCTCGTTCAGCTCTACTCTCTAAGCCTTAATTCTAACACTTCCTCTCAGTGCTGGAAGCGTGCATATGTTCAAGCGATCCCGAAAAAGGGTAGCAGCTCTGATACTTCTAACTATCGTTCTATAGCTCTCACTTGTATTCTGTCCAAATTCTGTGAAACTCTCCTAAACTCTCATTTCCTGGATCATCTAGAATCTCAGTCTCTCCTTTCAGATCACAAGTATGGTTTTCGACATTCGAGGGCAACTGGCGACATTCTTTCCTATCTCACTGATTTACGGTCTTCTGCCCTTAGGAACGGTTGGGAGTCGTGTGTGGTAATGTTTGATATGTACAAAGCCTTTGAACGGGTGTAGCATGTGTCACTACTCTCTAAGATTCCTTCCTTTGGGTTTCCTCCTTCTCTTTGCTCATTTATGTCTAGTTTTCTCTAAGATTGTTCTATATTGGCATTTGTTGATGGAGCGATCTCTTCTTCCTTTTCTGTTAATTGTGGTGCTCCGCAAGGTTCTGTTTTACTCCAACTTAATTCTTACTATTGCATTAGCAATTCTCAGTCTGCTCATCTAACTTCTGTTTTCATTATTATGCCGATGATTCAACACTTCTATTCTCCACTCATTTCAAATTGCTCCTTTTTGTTCTAGAGTTGCTTCTCGACTTCAGGTTTCCGGTTCTATTCTTGCCGATCTGGATGGGATTTCCGGATGGGGTCGCCGTCATCCTGTGAAGTTCAACTCCTTAAGACCTGAAACTCTTCACATCTCTCTTTCAAAAAACACCTAACTATTCTACTCTTTCGACTGCTCTCCCGTCTCACCTGTGGACAACATAAAAATTCTTGGTCTGACCATAAGTAATAAACTATCTTGGTTGGAATCCTCACATCACAATGGTTGCTTAGGTAGACTCAAAGAAGCTGGTAGTAATGTTAAGGTTGAGATTTTTTTCTTCCAAACAGTTACTCCAATTATATAAGGGTCTTATCCGCCCTTATAAGAGTACTGTTCCCACATTTGGGGGGCTCCGGTTCCGCCATTCTTTTGGATAGGGTTGAATCTAAGACTAAAAGATTAATAAACTGTCCCCTAATTTCTAACTCCATTGACTTTCTGTCTCTGCTGCGTGATGTTGGTGCTCTATCTCTTTGCTATAAGTACTACAACGGCAGGTGCTGGAGGGAGTTGATCTCTCTCATTCCACCACCATTGCGTTGCCCTCGTACCACAAAGGGTGCCCGGCTTTCTCATGAATTCAGTGTGGATATTGGGAATATCAGGCTTTTCGTTGTGGTACCTCCTTTTTTTTTACATCTGCGGTCACCTCAGAGATTTGCATTAAGCTTTGGATTGGGTGGGTTTTCTCATTATTATTATTATTATTATTATTATTATTATTATTATTATTATTATTATTATTATTATTATTATAATTCCATTAAATTATTATTATTATTATTATTATTATATTATTATTTTTATTTTTATTTTTATTTTTATTATTATTAATATTATTATTATTAATGTTATTATTATTATTATTATTATTATTATTATTATTATTATTATTATTATTATTATTATTATTATTATTATTATTATTTTTATTTTTATTATTATTATTATTATTATTATTATTATTATTAATTATTATTATTATTATTATTCTTTATTCAATTATTATTAATTATTATTTTTATTATTATGATTATTATTTTATTATTATTATTATTTTATTATTATTATTATTCCCCTTCCTTGAAGAGGGCTTTGCCCGTTAGTGGTTGTGTTTACCTTTAAAAAAAAAAAAAAAAAATTCTAGAGTTAAACTTCTCTTTTCCTTTTACCTCAGTGATTTTAGAATATGGAAAATATCAATACATTATTCTTTAAAAGTTATAATACTTTGATCGTGAGGGGTATCATTGTCTTGGTATTTAGAAAATAATTCGGAATGATAATCATGAAGTACTCTATAGATCCTTTATCTTCAAAGAACCTGATAAAAAAAAATTTCCGGCATTTGCACATCTTTTAGGGCAGAAGAATAGACATGTGTTGGTAGATCTGGTCGGATTCCTGACGTTCTGATGGAACATATGGTAGATTTGGTTGGATTCCTGACGTTTTGATAGAACATATGGTACATCTGGTTGGAATCCTAACGTTCTGATGGGCATAATGCTTTCTTCCCCTTGTTCCCTTGATCCTTTATGAATGTGAAGGAGAACACTTCTTATATGTTTCCTTATTAATAACTATTGTTGATTATTATTGAATTTTATTTTACCTTTCTCACTGACTTAATATAAAGAGGAAGTTTCTGATTATAGAACTTAATACTTTGTTCACGTTTACGATTTACATAATTTTTTTCCTATAAATAGCAATGCAATGGCATCATAATTCCATTTTCACCTAATTTTGGTCTATTGTCTTTTTTCGCTGTAACTTTTATGTTCTAAAGACACTAAAGAAACTTATTAAAAGAAGATCCTGATTATATATAATCAGTAAATGACTGAAAAAAATATTGATATTTTAATATGAAGTTTTATGACGTTTCACCAAGTTTTACTCAGGTATTTATAACAGAGATTTACCAGGGAGGTTTTACTATACGGTATATACTAGTAGTAAAAGTACAGGTGCCAGCCCTGATATATATATATATATATATATATATATTTTATTATTATGTATGCGTTGTGCTTTGTATCAATATTGATCAATTAATTATTAATATTATGATTATTATTATTATTATTATTATTATTATTATTATTATTATTATTATTATTATTATTATTATTATTATTATTATTATTATTATTATTATTATTATTATTATTTGGAGTATTTTTTATTATTTATTTTATATATTATTAAAATTCTCATTAAGTCTAAATAATTTGATTTGATTATTATTATATTATTTATTTATTATTATTAATTATTTTCGATATTTATTATTATTATTATTATTATTATTATTATTATTATTAATTATTTATATTATTATTATTATTATTATTATTATGATTATTATTATTATTATTATTTATTATTATTTGATTATTATTAATTGTATTATTATTATATATTATTATTAGTTTATTATTATTATTATTATTATTTATTATTTATTATTATTATTATATTATTATTCGTACAATTAATCCCTTTACTTATTTTATTTATTTATTAATTTATTTATTTCTCTCTCACAACCACTTTGTGCCAAAGATCAAAGGGAGAATTTTTGGCGCGCTTTTTTTTAAAAAAAAAATGGCGGCAAAAATTAGCGGTTAATTAAATTGGAAGAAGAAAAAATTTATCTCGAACTGTAATTGGCGCTTTAGATGGCGCTCAGGAGAGAAGTTTTTCTATTGTGTTTGTTTCCTTTGATGTTTCTGAGATTGATGTTGATATATTATTGTTGATGTTGATGTTGATGCTGATGTTGGTGTTGGTTGGTGGTAGGTGTGTGGTTGTCGTGGTGGTTGGTGATTGGTGCTAGGTTGTTAGGTGTTTGGTTGTTGGTGTTTGGTGTTTGGTAGTTCGGTGTTTGGTGTTGATTGATTGATGTTAGTGATGTTATTGTCTTTGTATGTGTTGATTTGTGTTGAAATTTATGTGTGTAAGAGTTAGATTGGAATTTGTGATGTTGAATGTGTGACTTTGATGTTTATTGTTTTGATGTTGGGTGTTATCGAGATGTGTTGGTGTTTGCGTGTGTTTGTGATCGTTGATGTTCGGATATGTTTGTGCAGGTTTTTTGATTGTTGATGCTTTGATGTTTGATTGTTTTGGATAGAAGGTTGTTATTCGTTAATGTTGATGTTTGTCGTTTATATTGATGTTGATGATGATGATGCTATTATTTGTGATGATGTTATTGCTGTTGTGGTTGTTGCTTGCTTGACTAGTTTGATGAGGTGTAATTGTGCGTGTTGTTGTTATAAGTATGATTGTGAGTTCTGGTGTATAATATATTTCGTGTGTCACTGGTGAGATTGTTTTATTAAACGCTGATGTCTTATTCGTTTTATGTGAGCTAGATATTTGAATACTGATATTTTTCGTTGATGTGGAAATCGCTTACGTTGTATGTTATATTGATGATTGCGAATGTTGATGTTTATTGTTGATGTGTGATGTTTAAGCTGATGATATTTGTTTTGGTTATGTTGATGATATTTGTTGTGCCGTGAAGTCGATGTTGATTGATATTGATTTTGGTGTGGTGAAATTGATTGATACATACTCATTCATTTTGTTATTGGTGATGCTTCATATAATTTGATGATTGATTGACTGTTGTGTTATGGCTGTTTTATTTGTGTGGTGTGTGATATTTTATAATGCTCATAACTTATGTTATAATTGACTTTATTGACGTTGCCTGTTATTAACTGTATTGATTGTATTCTTCGATCTTAGATGTTCATATTATTGTTGATAGTGATCTTTTTGATAGATGATGTTTGACTATTGGTCATTGCTTGGTACATATTTTATTTTGTTTATATTTCTTACTTCTGATGATACGTTAATATTAATTGTTGATTTTGATGGTTGGTATTAACGATATAAAATGTTATTGGCTGATAACAAATGGGAAAAGTGAACTTTGAAATTCGTTAAAAATTAACCTTTTTTGGTTGTTGTTGTTTTTGTTTGTTATTTGTTGATATCGATCAGTAAAGTAGCTAAGGGCCCTATTGGATCGTGTTGAGGTGTTGAATGGGCTTGTTCTGTAATTTTTTTTACTCGCTCCTGACAGTTTTTTTGGAGTCCTCAATCTTTGTTTTGTGTGTGGTGACCTTTGATATTTTTTGGTGCTGCCAAGGTTGTTTGTTATCTCGACTGAAACTCTTGACATACTTTTGTGGGCCTTTTGTACTCTTAATTTTTGGGCTATGACCTTAAATTTTGTGGAGCTTGAACTTTCTGAATCTTCTCGAATGGGTCATTTTTTGGCCACTAACGGTTATTTTTCGGGCAATCATCTATAATTTTTTGTGCATTACGCCTTAATTTTTTCGGCAACCCTAATTTTTTTGGCTACGCTTATACACTAATTTTTCTCGGCACCTAATTGTTTTGGCCCTTAATATGTTTTGGCACCCCAAGTTTTTTTCGAGCAATCCCTATTTGATCTTACACAAAATAACACATTTTTGGCCCACGGTATTATTCGGCAACCGTATTTTTTGGCAACCCTAATTTTTAGGCAACCCCAATTTTTTCGGCCCTGATTTTTGTCAACCCTTCGAAGAAGGGTTGCGCCAAACGGTGCGTCAGCAACCGTTGTTTTTTGAGAATCCTATTTTTGAGAACCCAATTCTCCTGGATACCCTAAAAATTTTTTTGGCAATCTAACGCTCCGCGCAAATTATTTTTCTGTCTGGCTATACAACCCTGGTGCGTAATCAAATCGTGTTGCGTTAGCAAAACGCGTTTGTCAGTTACATAATATCACATCTAAATTTTGTTGAGAACCCAAATTTTGTGAAGCTATCCAATTATTTTTAGTGAGAACCTCAAATTTTTTTTCTTGAGAAACCAATATTATATTTTTTCAGATTTAATTTAATCACACAACACATCACATTATATTACATCACACAGAACACAAGTGCAAAAATCACCTTTATTATATGCACAAGAATGATAATTATTTTTAGCTATAATATTATAATAATATTCATATTATATAATAATAATAAAATCTATAATACGCTCACAACACATCCAATTTAAAGCTTTCACATATACATTAGCTAACACCTTTGCTCCTTAGCTCCACCATTTCCTTTCACGATAGGTTAAACCTATTTACACCTTAGAATTCACCATACAGTCTCATCTTAGCAGTACTACATTCACCTTGCCTACCATTCAATACCGCTAGCCTTCACCTAGCTATTTACATACCTACACCTAGCTCACACAGCTATCACTACTACGCCTATCACCTACAACCATCTAGCCTACTCACTCTTTTACTCATATATATATATCTATACATACAGTTACACATAAATCACCTACACCTAGACTCCACCCAACTTTCACCTAGCGTAGCATCGCTATACCTGCCTACAACGATGTCTCTACAACTTTGATTGGCTCAATTTTTTATGGCTTGGCAATATTGATGACTGCATCTTTGATGAGTGAGTTTATTTAGCGTTTCTTTGGAGTGGTGGCTATACTTGATGGTTGAAGATGAGGATTGATAGGGTGAACCTGAAGATTGAACGTCTAGCAACAATGAGTGCCAGGAGTGCAGTGAGTGCCAGTGAGTGCCAATTGAGATGCCAATGAGTGCAATGAGTGCCAAGTGAGGGCCAATGAGTGCCAAGTGAGTGCGCACATAGTGCCATGTGAAGTGCCATAGTGCCCAAACTGAGTGGCAGCTTTTTTCAGCTTTTCTAAGCCTTCCCTGGGCCATGAATGCCCTAATATGGGTGTTACCCTATGTTATAAGGTATGAGGACTCGATTGGTGTGTATTATTTACAAGTTGCTAGAATGCTTCCTAATATGAGTTAGTATTTTTCTTAAAACACTTATAGCATGACAGAAAATATATCTAAAAGAGCTGAACTTTGAGACCGTGACGCAAAAGTTTTCAGAGTCGGTCTGCAGGTCAAACCCATCCACCGCGAACGCCGCGTGGAACATCGCGCAGGCCGCAATATTACGCTGCCGCGTGCGCGCCCCGCAGGCGCAATATTTCGCGTAACAACCGCCGCGTTGCGTCCCGCAGACGGGCAAAAATTCCCGCGTAGAACGAAAATATGAATTATCATGTATATTTCAAAGAAATTTTGTCAAATCATACTATGAGTCTTCATTTTTACTTACATTGGTACCGAAATTTTTATTTCAAAACAATAGTGATATATCTTAAAGCAGTAAATCAGTAATCAATAGAGGTGTTATTACTAACCTCAGTGGGGCTTACACTAGGTCGGCTTTATATACACAGATATTTTGTGATATACTCGGTCATATATGATGTTTTACGCTGCTTTACTATCTGCTTAACTGGCTTTAACTCTCCTGCTTTCTGCTTTAACTATCTGCTTTTTACTGGCTTTAAAAACTATCTGAAACACTTTACGATACCTTAAAGGCAGTATAATCAGATAGAGGTGTTTTCTAGGGATTAGTAATGCTTTGTGTTTTACTGCTTGTACTGCTTTAAACTATCTGCTTTCTGCTTTAATCTCTCTGTTTTATACTGCTTACTTTCTGCTTTACTGCTGTTAGAACAACCTATTCTCTGGTTTTTGCAGGTAAAGACTTGGAACACCTGTGCTTTACTTTGCTTTAAACTGTATATTTTACTACTCTACATACCTTAAAGCAGTAAATCAGTGGATATCGAGGTGTTACTAAGGTGGTATTAGTGTGCTTTTGTTTTTAATCTGCTTTTCTGCTTTTAACTATCTGTTTTTACTGCTTATAACGTCTCTGCTTTAATGCTGTTAACTCTCCGCCTGCTTTTGCTTTAACTGTTCTGCTTTAACTGGTTTGTAACTTTCTGCTTTACTGTTTTTAACTTTCTGCTTTATGTTTTAATGCTTCAACTCATATATTTATTAACTTATGTTTTTTTATTTTGTTTTTAATACTTATTTATTTATTTTTAATTATTGTTTTTTATTTTGTTTTATATTAGCTTTTTATTTATTATTATTACTTTTGTTTTAATTACTTTTTTTTATTTTTAAAAATTGTAAATGGTTTTTTAGATAGACATAGTTATTTAATACATTTTAATAAAATGTACGAAATTTTATTTAAAACATGTACTTTACTATCTTTTTTAATTTCTCATTTATTCAATAATTTCAGGTAGCGTGTATGGATGTGGAGAAATTTACGTTCCGAAGTCGGGATACATGTCTTGTAGCGGCCTCGCAGGCTGTGGTATTATCCTTTATACTTATTAAACTATTTTAAGGAAGGCGATTTTTTGAACAATGCCGGCTGTAAAATAATATGGTGGATAGAGCATACAGCTGTGTTCATTTCATTCTGAAAAAGATATTATTGCCATTCGTTGAAATCTATGCGATATTAGCATGCTGTGTATGTTATCATGGGAACAAATCTCTTGTTTTACACAAGCTAATGCATCAATTGAAAATTTGGAAAATGACAGAAGACCTTCAACGGCAGTTTTTTTTTCTCACCAGTCTAAAATTCTCTATTTTTTCAGAGCCATTTGAACTACTTTTATGTCCTCCCTGGGAGTTGTTTTTCTTTTCTTTTAAAACAAAGCAGATTCATTTACTATTGTTTTTGGTCAGAAGAAGAGAACATGAATCAATATTAATGTATTGGCGAAACCCGTCAAATGTTTTCCGTAATCGATTCTTCAATTAGGAAAGAGTTCTTAAATGTATCTAGAGGTTAACTTTTTTGATCCCACCATACGGTATTTAATGTGTGAACTCACTCCGCAAATAAACACGCGATGCAGAGTGTTTGCTTCCGTACCACATTTGCTTTTTGCCGTATGAGATAGGGAAACTGGTTATTACATTACGATTCATACCGCCTGAGAATAATTGAGGTGCTCTAGTTGCAATAAATATCCTTTTACACAAAGAAACGAATAAATCAGTCTATTCGAAATATGTTCGCAGAATTTTAACTGTGCAAAGATGAATAAAAATTTTAAAAAAAAAAAGAAGCTGAAACCTTTCTGAAAAACGTAAACTAATTGGTGAGGATGAGAAATTCATAATATTCTTTAAATAACTTTTCCTGTTTTAAAAAATGTTATAAAAGGATTAAATGAGGGTTCCTTTTAAAACAGAAGAACGGCTCGAAAGGTGTAAAGTGAAGAGCGCTCCGTTAAGTAGAAACA
>JABUQX010045917.1:0-2500 GCA_015478945.1 Trachelipus rathkii
CGTTAGGCACTTATTATTTTAAATCCATAGAAGGGTGCTTGGAACCACTGCTGAGGCCACATGGCATTCCCCTTAGGTGCTCCTGGGTTACAGGAAAAAACAACCAAAGCCAAGCAACGCCGACATGGTCACATCAACTGTTGCGAAGAAGTTTGAAGTATAAGACGAGGAATATTCACACACGAACAATTCGTAATCATTGACAACCAGCGTCACCGCTAGACAATGTCCCGAGATGCCCTCTTATTTGGGGAGCGAAAGGGCAGTGATAATATCTGTTAATTGCAACAGCGATGCTGTTGTCAAGGGTGAAATATTTCTCAGTCTTATTTTTACAAATTTCGTCGTTACAGTTGTTGTGCCCAAGTCAACGTTTCTTGACATTGGTTGGTTTCACCTGTAACCCAATAGCACAAATATATATATATATATATATATATATAGTATATATATATAAATATATATAATATAATATAAATATATAATATAGTATAAGAAGAGTATAAATATATATATATATATATATATAATATAATATAATACATATATTTTAGTGTTGCATTATTTTTTATTTTATTTATATCCGTGGATGCGGATGTCTAAATTTTCACAAAACCGCGGATGCATATACAGAATTGCGATATTTAATGTTAACATCCGGAGAATTTACGTTACAGTCCATTTCACTCAGCTTAATATATATATATAAGTAAATATATATTATATAATATAGAAGTATATATATAATATATATATATATATATATATTAATATATATTAAAATTATATTATATATAATATATATTATATATTATATATATATATAATACTATATATATATATATATATAGTATATAATATATATAATATATATATTATAAAATATAATATATATATATATATATTATAATATATATATATAATATATTACTATGATAGACAGGGCTAGCAACCCGTTCCTTTACTTTTGTTTTTTTGCTTAAATAACTCTTGGACCAGCATCGGAAAGCTAGCAACACGGCCCTTTACTTCAGGAGAGCTCTGGGAGAACGATTTAGAGCCAAGTGGAAGAAGATCTAGTTCCATGTGAAAAGTCAAAAACCCTATCCTGAAGTAATATAACTCAAGGGACTAGCACTGAAGAACCATTGGGCCGTAGTAAAGAGTTTTCAGAGTGCTCCTAGTGATGCAAGGTTTCGAACCAAAGGAAAGAAATAACTGGCCCAACTGACAGGGCGACAGTCTAAACCTGGAGATGGTTATGATAAGATTGTAGAATAATATATACTTATATCATATATATATAATATATAATATATATCTTATATATATATATAAGTATAACATAAAATATAAATATATATATATATATATATAAGTAAAATATAATATATATATATTAGGTATATATATATATATATAATATATTAATAATATATATATATATAGATAAAGTTGATTTATAATTTAATATAATAGTATAACTTTATTATTATTCCTTGTTAATAAGTCAAGTTATTATAATGCTAGCAATATGGTTAAAAATATAAGGTTTTTCGAAATTAATTTCGCACTAAAGTCGGGTTACCTCTTCGATCTCATCATGATGAAATATATTAGAACTATTGCCATGTCACCGAATACGTGATCTCTAAGGTAATACATTAAGTCGGAGGTCAGCTTAAAATAGGAAAGTACAATAACAACTCTTTGCCTAAAAATCTGCAATACTCTTTGCTACTTAATATACTCCACATATTTAGGGCAAGCTCCCACTGGATCCCTATATAGTAACCAGTCTTTATTTCTTTCTTTGTGATAGCTTTGCTATGAAGGCCAAGTGACCCTGCTGCTTGCAATTAATTTATCTACTTCATCTTCACTACCTGAGAATAGTAAAATTATACGTTCAAGAGTCTAGTTAAATGATGTATAATCGAATACTTTAAACAAATAAAGTTTTTGAGAAAGAACCATCTTTTGTTGTTTTTCTTTCTGTTTACCACGCATCTCTCTATTTGTTTAAATCTAAATTCATGTTCTCAACGTAAGCCTAAAGACTATAGAAGTATTATTTTTCTTGATCAGTTTAAATTTTGATGTAATAGTAGAGAAACAATTTACCTTATTGCTCGGAATATAAGATATTATCGCTTAAACATATGATCATATCAAAAAAGTTTATATAAAAACTCATTTTCAAAGTATTTAAAATAATTGTTAAATTGAGACATCAATACTTGTCATATGTAACCAATTCACTTGTTTTCCCTCTTCAGAACATTATCTTCAAGTAAATGACGATATAATGTATCAAGTAATATTCAAGAATTTATCACATACAGTTTTATTCTCAATATAGTGTTTTTAAAGACTAGCTTACATAAGTGATAAACATCTCACCAATATTGTATTGTTGATTTTCGCTAAGGCTCATTCTTGTAATGCCTTTTATATGGTTTTCCTACAGATTTCACACCTATAGCAACAATATTATCTT
>JABUQX010045917.1:7500-25963 GCA_015478945.1 Trachelipus rathkii
AAAAATTCAACGTTTGGAGAAAAAGTAAAATACTTGAAATAGTTTTTTCCTACTTGTCGATCAAACATCAAATTTCAGTGGGGCTTGGTATAGTACAGTCGGCTATATTGTCATCTTTTACTTAGATAGATGTTTTAGTATACTCAAACAGAATTTAAAAAAAAGTTTGTTTTTTTTGAAAATTTGTTCTCATTAGGTAACAATCCAAGAACTAAGCATATTACAAAGACATTATCTAAGTAAAGTGCCATCTCTCCCGAACTAACAATATGCCACTGATTTGTCTGTGCGTTGACACAACTCTTCAAGAAAAAAAAAATTATCAGCAATTTTTTCATTTAATTAAAATCCAAAAAAACTGTGTTTTAAAATTGGACAACGCTGAGCACAAAAGACTCAAAAAATCGAAAAAGATACTTAGTCACTCGCATAATAATGAGGTGATATGGACCCATCGTAAGGCATATGTAAGTTGAAGTCATTTGAGAAAAAATTTCTGGAAGTGGATACTGACAAACGCAAGAAAACAGATGTGTTTTTGAAATAATAATGTGAAAAATTCTGAAAGTAAATGGACTACAGACCGAAAGACACGTAAAGGCAAAGCGGATGGCGGTTTTTATTTTTAGAGGGCAAAAAAGCTACAGTTTGGTGTTTGTAAATTCCGAATTTCATGTCCATTTTTAGTTGGGGTGAAAATTGAGCTTAGCGTGAATCGAATATTGGATCTCCTTATAATAATTATTATACGGATAATAACCGCTGTGAGAAGAAAATACATTTTGAGGCCATTAAGAGGAGCGCTAGAAATTTTTTTGGAAAAAATATATTTTAATCTGTTTATCGAAATCGAATCTAATACAATTTTAAAAATCTGAGAAAAAAATATTTTTATAAACTTTATATTAAGGTAACGGTTAACGAATATAGTGGAAAATTTTACTCGTTAACGTTAATTCACAAATGTAACTCGTTAATAGTTCGTTACTTGTTTTCGAAATTAACGAAAGCGTTAAAAAGTTAACGAAAGAAATTAACGAGTTAATTAACAAATTAACGCTTTAACGCGGTAATGCCCCACTTTGTATATATGATAATTAATATATATATATATATAAATATATAAATTATATAAATGTATGTTATATAATTAACAACCATTTTATTTTGATATTTTTTTTGTGCAGAATGTGTGATTATAGCATATTTGCTATTTTAATTTTTTAATATATTTTTTGTTTTTTTTTTTTTTTATGCCCTTTGTGTTTTATATGGATGTTTTGGGTGTGTGGTATAATTAGATCAGCGGTTGTATGTTTGTGTGAGATGCTAATTGGTTTGGTGAGTGAGCGTAAGAAGTGAGTGCAGAGGTGCAGATGAAGACAGAGGAAGGAAGAGAGGGAGAGAGCCCCCCCCCCCGGGGGGGGTTGTTGGGTGTGGGGGTGTATGGTTGAAGGGTGAGGGTGAAGGGGTGGAGGGGTGGGGTTGGTGTATGAATTTGGTGTTGTTAGTGGTTGTGTGTTTTTTTGGGTGGGGGGGTGTTGGTGTGTGTTTTTGTTGGGGTGTTTTGAGTGGTTGTGTTATTTGTTAGGAAGAGAGAGTGGGGGGTTTGTGTGTTGTTTTGTTATTTGTGGGGTTTGGGTTTTTGTTTTATTGAAGTTTTATTTCTCTTTGGTTTTCGGCCGCTTCCATGGGGGTTTTTGTTTTTATTGCCCTCCTAATTTGGTTGTGTAATGAGGTGTGGTAAGGTTTTGTGAGTTTGGTCCTTTTGTTTTCTGTAGAAAGGTGAACGGAGGGGGGGAGCGTGTATTTTATTCCATTTATTGTGAGTGGTTGGGGGGGGTTTTTTCTAGGGGGGGGTGGTTTCTGTGGGTGGGGGTGGGATATTGAGTTTGTTTTTTTCTGGTGGGGGATGGGGGGGAGGGGGGGGGTTGTGGGAGGGGGGGGCATGGGGGGAGGGGGGGGAGGAATTGTGGGTGGGGGGTGTGGGGGGGTGGGGGGGGGGGGGGAGCGGGGTGCAAGGTACGATATTGACAGATATATATAAATTATAATATATATATATATATTATATAATTATTTATATATTTTCTTTATTATATATAAAATATTTTCTTTATAATTATAATTATATATATATATTAATTATATAATATATAATATATATATATATATTTATATATAATAAAATTTATTTAATAATATTATATTATTTATTAACTATATATATATATATTATTATATTATAGTAATAGTATAACGTTGATGTTTTAATATCCAATAAATAAAACCAAGGTGTTAAACCAATAAAAAACCAATGCCATAAAATGTTTTAAAAATAATATTTATTAATGAATTAAACAAGTATGTTGAGATGGTTTTCTCAATATTTCAATCGAAGAGTAGCTGAAAGGCAATATAAAAAATTTGTCGGAGCTGAAATTTATATAATGTGATTTATATATATTAGTAATATATATATTATTATATATATGATATAATTATATGATATAATTATAGTATTATATATATAAATATATATATATAATATATATATATTAATATATGGTATTATATATATTAATAACTTATATATATATTTATATATATAGTATATAATAATATATTAGTTATTTAAGATGTGTAACGGATGTTTAAAACATGGATTCGTGTTTCGAGCTCGTTTGGAGATTCATTTTCTTTCCACTGATTGCCAAACAATTTCAAGAGTTTCTATAATTAAATATCTAAAGTGAGGTGAGGATTTGTGAGAAATGTGCATTGAATAGCGCAAGTGGATTATTTTCTTTGTGCGTCAATATCATCTGTCATCCTTTAAGAGAAGTTCAGAAGATTAGTATTTTGTGACGATTATCGTCATAGGGTCGCGAAGCCAGTGTAAGTTATATGGGGTTTATTGTCGGGTTGCATTGCAAATATAATAATATTTTTGGGGAAATAATAAAGTAAAAACCTTTTTTTCCAGATAGAGTTTTATATATTATAATATACCCTCTTTTTTTTTTACTTTTGACCGCTTTTCTGAAACTAAAAATAATATAATTTTAACCTGAAGTTTAGCAGTTATCAAAGAAATTAAAATTAAGAAATCTATAAAGAAAATTTATTAAGGATTTTAAATATGTGTTCGCACAACTTTTGTGTATAACATTCCCAGAAGTGATGTTTTGTCCTTTAAAATCGCCATTAAAAACATAAATAACTACATTAAAACCATCAAAATATAATAAAAAATTCTATATCTGTTTTATAATTTGTTTATTAAAAAAAACCAATGGTTTTTTGGTTTTTTAAGAAAATAGTAAGTTTCCAAAATTTCATAATAAAGTATATATAGGGAGGGAGGAGGTATAGTAATTAGTATATTATTAATTATAATTATATATAATTTATTATTTAATACTAATATATATAATTTTATCTTTTATTTAGTATATATATATATTTTTAAGGGGTGATAGTAGAGGGTGATAGGGGAGGTTATGTATTCACTATAATATATTATATATATATATATAATATATATAATAGTAGTAGCTATATATATAGTATAATTATATATTATATAATATATTATAATATATTTATTATAGAATATATAGTATATATTATATATATATATTATATATATATATATATACTAATAGGAGTGTATAATACATTTTATTTTGTTATGGGCTCTTAGGTGCAGTCTCTCAAATAAAAATGCCAGGCGTAAGGATGTTGATAGAAGTATGAAATTTTTTGTTAAAGAAAAGTGATCTGAATATTTTTTTAAACATTTTATTTATAACATATAAAATTAAATGCAAAAAAAAAATAACAAAAGGAATCTTTTTTTCCAACTGCAGGAATTTCTGCGTTACATATTTTATTTGCAAATGAGTATTAAATAAACAGAATGTGGCTCTTTGTATGCCGAGCCCTAAAGAAAAGAAGCCAACTTTATAAGTTCTAAAATAAGAAACAAATATGGCAACATACGAAAATAAAGGATTCAAAATTCTAATAGTACTTTTTATATAATGTTGCCCGTGTTTTGCTTTTTTATTTCATAACAACTTGGAATTTTTTCTCATAAAATTAAGGTTAAATTTTAGAAGATTGCTAGATTTGTCCACAGATTTGTCCACGTAATGTCCTTCTGTTGGTGTCGCTTGTATATAGAGAATAGTTAGAACTTTGGGGCGGAGAACTGAATGTTCAGTTTTTGAGATTCGCATGAGGAGTGGGGAGAGTTGTTTATTTTTTTTGTGAGAAATAACAGTGAAATAAATAATTATTTGTGTGATGAGATATAGTAGATATATATTATTATATAGATTTATAAATATAATATTATATATATAGTATATTAATATATATATATAATAGTATAATATATTATATTATTTATATTTATAATATCAGGAGGGGTGAGGATATATATATATAATATAGTGAGAAGAGAGAGAGTAGAGAAGAGAGAGAGAGTATGAGAGAGAGAGAGAGAGAGAGAGAAGAGAGAGAGAGAGAGAGAGAGAGAGAGAGAGAGAGAGAGAGTTCCTCCCTTCTTCTTTCGCTAAATCAATATAGAGAGAGAGAGAGAGAGAGAGAGAGAGAGAGAGAGAGAGAGAGAGAGAGATGAGAGAGAGAGAGAGAGAGAGAGAGAGAGAGAGAGAGTAGAGAGAGAGAGGAGAGAGAGAGAGAGAGATGTAGAAGAGGCAAATCCTTAAATAAGTCAGGCAAATGATCTATTTTTCGATACCTTTTTCTAAATTTGATACCACTAGTACAATACATTTTTAGTTTTTAGGCTTTTGCTACAGAAATGTGTTCGAAGCAAGCTTCGATTGCAAGTGAACAATCATTATTTTAAAAAAGAAAAAAATCCTATAATTTAGCATACAGTTATATCAGTAAATACGGAAAAAAATTAGGTAACTTTAGTCCCGTTTTGAGGGTTAATCCTTGACCAGTATTGAATATTTGAGAAAAGATAGGTTCGATTTTTAATATTGTCCGCCTTTGGAGATTAGAAGAAGTGTTCGAGATTGCGAGCAATCGCATATAAAAAAAAAAAGTAGCTTTGATGCTCGACTGTAACAGTAAAGTATAAAGAATGACTTTAGCTGAGATTGTTAGTATATAGTTTTATATATATATATCTATATAATATATATATATCAGTATATAAATATTATAATATAATATGATATAATTATCATTTAAATATACATATATTATTTAATATATAATCTATATAATTATATATAAATAATATATATAGTATATATATATATATATATTTTAATAATATATATATAAGTATAATATACATATAATAGTATAGTAATTATATTTATATATATTTATATATATATATATAATATATATTATATATATATAATATATATATATATTATATATATATATATAATATATATATAATAATATTATATATAATATAAAGTAGTATATTATAGTCATTTAGGTAAAAATCAAATTTTTTCGTTGAGCTGTCTGATAGTTTAAGATATATCGAAACTATAGTCATATATCGGAGTATTGGATAATATCGATATAATTCGATATCAATATAATATATATACGTAAATTTATATATATATATATAATATATATATAGTGATATATATATATATATATATTATATATATATATATATTATAATATATATATATATAATTATTATATATATAAATAATATGTTAGGTGCTAGAAGCTGACATACAATGTAACTAGAGAAAGACCAGCACTACAGTAAGCGCAATACACATTGTTGCATTTATGCATGTGTTCATCTAGATAATTTTAAAAAATAACTTTGACTTTGCAATATATTATTGCGCCCAAAGGTGTGTTAGGGGAGTGTTTAAAACTAACGAATACCCCTGGTGAGAGCACCTCCGATGTTCAGGAGTCGGGGGTCCTCTCGGTCATTAGTTGGCTACGGAGGACTAATACCCCCCCTCGCGGGGATGGCTCCCCGACAAAGAAAAATATCAACTTTGGTCTTTGGAATTGCTCGGCGTGGTTGGGTTCCTCCGACTATCCCCCCGGGTATGAAACATCCCCCCCATGCCGTCCCCATCGGCCCGAGCCCCCTAAAAAGGGTAAACTCCTTTTAGGGGGCTCGAGGCGGAGCCCTCTTCTTTTAAAACACATTAAAAATTATTACAACTATATATATATAAATATATATATAATATTACTATATTATATAGTATATATGATATATTTAATTATATATATATATTATAATATATATATATATATACTATATCATATAATAAAATAGTTTCATAACTACAACAATAGGAGTGGTGGAGGATGGGGTGCCTTGCGAATAGCTTCTAAAAAAGCTAAAAACCTTTCTTTTGTTTCCAACTTTTTTACTCACATAAAAGTGGCTAGATAACCTTCAAGGTGTTGCTTCCTTCGCCACGGTTTTGTATTTGCTGATTTAACCCTAAAAATAAAATACTCTTTCCACTTTGTAAGTTATTGTTTTATTATTATGTTTAATGCGAGTAAACCTGCATCATCATTACAAAACCAAAACAGACATTACAAATCTCATCTTAAAGTTTGCACAATTAAGACACTAAAAACACGTTCTTATTTACATTCTGCCGTAAAGTCTTGAAGAGATGCCGTCTCTGCAATTAAATCAATCTCCCTGGCTCCCTCACCCAAATATCGTATTATTATTTTTCGATAGATTGTAAAAATAGTAGTCGATATATCGATGAAGTTTCCAAAAATAGTCCGAATATCGGGAAGCTGCAGACGAAAGGATTGAAATAAAGCCATATTATATAGTTATTAATATATATATATATATAGTATAGTTGATTATAAGTAGTAATAGTAGCGTTATAATATATTTTTTAGTTATGTATTTATAATTATTTATTAGTGTATATTAATATATATATATATACTATGATGTAATAGCTATAATAGTGAGTAATAATATCCTGTGCAGGAGCTCCCTCATGTAGCAATTTTAATGCACGAACCGCCACTGTATTATGTTCTTCTCTATATATGTTTATAAAAGAAAAAGGGTTCGGGATCAAGAGAGAAAGTGTCGGCAAATACTCGAATGAATACCTTGAATTTGATATCATCAATCCGTAATAACGAAACAAATGCCATTTTTTTGGCGTGAGGAAGGGGGTGGTGAGAAAAAATTGTTTCTAGTAATGAAGCATGATGAAGCCCTTCAAGAAAGTAGAGACATTTAAAAAGAATGCATCCTGAAAAATAGAGATCTAAAGAATTGTGGAATACACTTAAACTATTATTTAAATGGTAGTCACAACCTGTAAACACAGCCACTAAAAGGTTTGCCATAGATTATTAACTACAAGATTTTAGAGAAGGGCTTTGTTTGTTAATCTTATATTTGCAAAAAGATGATTGCAAATGGGGGAGGCGAATCACAAATATTGGTGAAACTACTTCTACGGCCATGTAATAAAGACGTTTTGAATACAATATGATTTTTGCCCGTATAAAGTGTATATACAACCTCAATTGCCTCTATTTGTTATTATTTTTAACTATATATATGTATCATCAAGAATAAATGAAATGGCAAAAGATATTGAAAACAAACTATGTGACACTTTAAAAAAACGAGGAATTTTCTCTGCAGCTCGATGAGTGAGTCATCTTTACGTGATGATGAATCCTTGCTTATGGCATACGCCCGGTATGTATGTTCTACTAAAGAAATTGTTTAAGAGTTTCTCTTTGCAGAAAAAAAGAAAGTTTCTTGACACAAAAGGCTCAACAATTTTTAAGGTTGAAATTAAAAATCTTCTCTTAATACTAAAATACTTCCCTATGAGTAAGTATCATTGCTATGTGCAGCAGGATGGGGCGCCAGCACTGTATGGGTCCGACATATCGTGCGATTTAATAGCCATTTAAAAAAAATATGCAAATATTTACTCTTCATTGTATTTATTTCATCGAAACACATTAACCTGCAAAACATCTTAGTGAGAGATAAACCAACATTTGAATCATCATCTAATTAAGTATTCAGTAAATTAAAATCAAATCTCGTCTCTTTAATGACCGTATCTTTTCGAAAACAGCTTGCCACGAAATGAAGAGAAATGGTTGAAGGGCAGGAAGGCTGCTACCCCAAGGGCGGGGTGGACTCCTAACAGCCTCGGATATATATGCCCGTTTTACTTTTAAATCAGACAAACACTTCAACTCTTTAACATCAAACATCCCTCTATTGAAGGTGGTTCTCAAGACTCTCACTTACCCCCTTCAATACATACGTTTTATACATTCATATATTATATTATATTATATCATATTATATTATATTATATTATATTATATTATATGTGGATATCAGTTATAGTTAGTATTTGTTAGTAACTATTATTATTAAGATTTTTATTTTTACCTCTATTGCATATATTATATTTAATAATTATAGTTACAGAGTTATATTATCAATTGTATTATTTATATTATATTATATTATATTATATTATATTATATTATATTATATTATATTATTAATTAATAATTATATAATCTTTAAAAAAAAGAAAGTTATCTTGGTTGGGTATGGAATCTTATATTCCTGCCCGTTATAAAATACCGTGAATTTATTTTTAAATAATCCCGGTATGTTTAAAATTTAAAAGGTTACTTTTAAGGGATAGGTTATAGTTGAGCTCATTTCTGTGCAAACGCTAATTGGTTTAGTGAATTGTTTTAGTATCGCATTATTTTTCAAAAGATTTTTAATTTATATATAATTTTTATTTTAGGACAAGAAATATATATACATGTATTGAAATTTTTAAATTTGTTGGGTTCTACGAATAACGACTTAGGCCTGCCTGGAACTAGCTTATTTTGTTTTATTTATTTTAAGTTAATTTTATTATTGGCTGAGTGGTAGCTTTTCAAACCATCGACAGTATACATTGCAAAATGGAAAACCAAATATTGGCAAGTAAAAGTATTTTTTAATTTTTTTTTTAAAATGCCCATTAGGAATATAAAGATGGTAGAAGCCACATGGGCCTATCGACTGACCTAGTCAACCTTATAGAACCAAACGGGCTTGTGAATAACATATGGTATACACAAAATCTGCAATCAAAAGAAAAAACTATAGCTAAAGTTCATGCTAACTACAGTACAAGCTTTAATAACTTTGTTATAGTCATAACATGTAGTTTTTTAATTTTTATATATATATATATATAGGCCACTCTGCTCAAGAATGGTAACCCCTCCATACAGACTGAAGCTGCTAATTTGGCTTAAGTCAAAATGTAGGCTACTATATGATACCCAAACCGGAAATTGTGGAGTCCCTTCCAGTGAGAATTATATAAATACTGCAATAAAACTATAAATATTTAATTTCTAAAAAATTACTGTATTTGAAGTTTGGTAATAATAGAGCAGAACCCCGGCGTCATTGATTTTTATAAAAATTACAGGATTAAAAAAATTAATGGTAAATGTTTATAATAAGGGCCTCTAAACAGATTTTTTTATAAAAATCACAGTATAGATTCTAAAAAAAATAATGAATAAAAAATAAATGAGCAATCTCTTTAGAAAAAGTTACCTCTCAAAGTTTGAAAAAAATCTTACTTATAAAAAAAATGAAGAATTTTTTATCATAATTTATAAAATATGCATAAGGGAAGACTGTAGAAGAAATAGTAGCATAGCCATGGTTGCCAGAACTTCATCTAGGATTATGACAATGTAAATCCTAGGTTAGGTATAGGTTTGCAGGATCGTTAATCCATTCATGGGTAATAGTAGCGCAGAGGGGTTTCACCCCCTATTTTTATAAAAATCACAGGCTATCTAAAAACATAAGGTAATTATTTACATTTTACAATAAGTCCCTTATAACAGAATTTTATGAAAATCACAGCATAGACTCTTAAAAAAAAGTGATGAAGAATAAAAAAAAAATTATTTGTCAGTCTCTTCAGGAAAAAAAGTTAGACTAGCAAAGTTGTTAATAATCCCATAGGTTATTTTCATTTTATTGCACTGTGCGAATCAAGACTGTAAAAGAAAAAAAAATTTTATATACAGAGGCAAATTTTGAAAATGCCTATCCTGAGAAGCTTTATTCATTATAGGGTCTTGAGACTTTTTGCCATATAAATTTTTTTTAAGGTCTCAACTTTAGAGTTTTTGCTGATACTATATATATATATATATATATATATATATATATATATATATATATATATAATATATATACTATATATATATTATATATATTATATATATATATTAGGGATTACCGATAGTATCGGTATTGGTAGTATTGGCCAATTTTCTTGGTAATCAGTATCGGTAATATGGCCGATACTTCTTACTTTTTTGGATGAAGAATTATGAGAAACTTTTAGATTCCAATAATTCACTGTACAAGCTTGGAAAAACGTCCCTTCAACATGAAAATATAATTTCTTGTATACGTCTTGCGTGAAAAGACAGATCTGTGCTTATTTCTTCTACCATGTATGCAAATTGGTGGAATTGGCGAATTTGGCAACTACACCATTTCCCATTTTCTTGTTAGCTGATATTTCCTCCCACGTGGTTTTGAATGTTGTTCAGTATGGCTTGGATATTGTGAGGTGTACTAGTGTTGAAATGAGAAGAGTATATGTGTAATATATATATATATATAATATAATATATATATATATATATATATATATATATATATATATATATATATATATTTTATTCTTTTTTCGGTTTATATTTTAAATTTAATATTTCTAACATATATAGAAAAAATTATTATAACAAAGTATTATATGCTGTCAAGTTCTTTATAATGCCACGTCAGTGTAAAAATTGCCCTAACCTATTTTATTATGTGTAGAGAACTTACATTTAAGACGCAACAATGTAGCTTGTCACTAGTAGTTAGAAAGGCATATGAATTGTACTTTGGATGTAAAGTTGGGGAGTATTATAAGTCCTGGGCTCCACATGTATGATGCAATTCATGTTAAGAGGAATCTGAGAAACTGGTTAAAAGGAAAATGTAGCTGTATAAAATTTGCTGTACCTATGATTTGGCGTGAACCGACAAATCACGTAACAGATTGTTACCTCTGTTTGACAAAAGTGCAGGGGTTCTCTTCAAAATCCAAACATTGTATCCAGTATCCAAACCTACACACCGCAATGCGCCCAGTTCCTCATTCAGATAATCTTAATGTACCTACACCTCCCAATGAATTTACTGTTGACTCAGAGGATGATCCCTCCGATCATGACACAAGGTATCAAGATCCTGACTTTGAACTATCAACATCTATGACATGTTCACATCATGGAATCACACAGGAGGAGCTTAACGATCTTGTACAAACAGACAGAATTGTTGGCTTCTAGGTTTCAGGGCTGGAATCTATTAGAGAAAGGTGTAAACATTAGTTCATTTAGAGGCAGACCGAGACAGTTATGCAAATATTTTGCACAGAAAGATGGCATTGTATATTGCTGGGATGTGAATGGCCTATTTGGACAGGCATTGGGACATGGTCATAAACCACCAGAGTGTCGCCTGTTTATTGATTCCTCCAAACATAGTCCCAAATAGGTAATGTTTTTCCGTCTGTTCCTGTAGCATATTCTACAAATACAAAGGAAACTTCTGGACTTCTTTCCCCCCAACCTTGGCGCAATTAGTGATGAGCATAGTGAAAGGTTTCACCAGGACATCTTTATGTTTGAAAAGCGTTTCAGTGGGCGATGGAATGAAAGTATGCTTGCTGAATATTGCTGGTCTCTTATCAGGGACACACCAACAGATGCATACAAGAGAAAACGACCAAAAAAATCATTTTAATGTGTGCTTGCTATAATAATCAAAACACAGTTACAATTCAATGTAACCAATATGTATAAATATGAGGAGTGTATCTACAAAAAAAAAACGATATGTGATGGAGCTTTTTGGTTTTCATAAATGTAACAAGCACCTTTTGTTTATACAGAATCACATATTTTCATGTAAAGGACAGAAAAAAATTTAAATTTGTTGTGCAGTGTAATAAATCTAGTTTTCGATATATAAAAGGTTCTAATAAGGAATTCCTTAAGCTTGCTGAAACCCACAAAAATGAAATCTCCGATGGTGAACCACTTCTAGAATGCATTTAAATAGCATAACCGAGGAGCTTGCTTGCGTGACAAAATAAAGATTCACAGAAGTGGAAGCCGCCTAATCAGCAACCCCTGGCAACAGCACTGATAGTGACGATGGTGGCTTTTCAGCAAATAAACTTACTGAAGATGACGAGGATTTGGATATGTTAGAATTTGATTTCATGGTTGAAATTGCATTGACATCTCATTCACCTTCAAAGGAATCACACCAAGGAACCTCATCGAAAAAACTGAAGAGAGAGTCATCAAGGAGCAAAGATAATTCAAATTTGCAATCTGTGAAAGAGGAGATGCGGCTCTACGAAAACATGAAGATGCTGCCTACAGAAGAGAATCCTTTCATGTGGTGGCATGAAAATGGGCCAAGGTTCCATTATTATCAGTGCTTGCGAGCAAATATTTATCAGCCCCTCCCTCATCAGTCGAGAGCGAGCGTATATTTAGTGTAGGTGGGAATGTAAACACCCCACAAAGGAACAGGCTCTCGCCAGATACTAGTGAAAGATTAATGTTTTTGCATAACAATTTGAGAATTTTTGAATTTGATTTATCTTAAAGGAGTATATTATTATTATGTCATGTTTGAATAATAGCGTTTTTTTACTTTGTCTTTCCAGTTGATTAATGCAGGTCTCTCTTCATTATGTTTTATTCTTATATTGTAGCTAGTTAAGAAGAATCTTCTTGTAATTGTAATCATGTTAAAACATTAAACAGCTAGTAATAAACTTTGGTTAATAACTACTGGAAAATGAAAATTGAAATATTTTTTAAATAAACACAAACATATAAAAGTTATTAATATTATATTTTCTTTATTATTCTTTAAAGATACTACTTTAATTTATAATAAATATACTTGGGCACACCCAAATATGAAATAAATGAAGTATTGGTTGTACATGGAATGCAATCCTGAGTTGCCTAGCAAGTACCATGTTCTATCTTATACTGTGTATTTTTGTATAAAGTTTCGGTTTCCGGCACTAAAAAAAAATAGAGTATCGTATCGGCCTCTTTGCTGGTATCGGTACATCCTAATATATATATAATATATTATAAATATATTATTATTATATATATATATATATAATATATATATTATAATATATTTATTATATATAAATATATATATATATTATATAATATATATATATATATATATATATTATATATAGTATATATATATATATTTTTTATATATATATATATATATATATATATATATATATATATATATATTACAAAAGCAACTACAATTAATACCAATATTAGAAATTAATGACTCTTTTAATATCACAAATTTTTTTTTTTTTACCATAAAGACAGTCTAGCATTTGAAAGCTAATATATACGGTAACTATTAAAGAATTTGAAATATCCTACCTGTAAGGGTCTGTCTAAAACTATTGCAATATTTGAAATTTATTTAATTTAAATGGTTAGTTGAACATTAATTCTTGTGTGTGGAATTAACGTAATTGCACTTTTATCATTGTTTGTAAAACTAAATGTTTAACTTTATATTAAAATTGGAAAATACAAAGAACACTCAAATTTAAAATAGTTTGTATAACTATTTGTATTCAGATTATAATCTTTACAAGTTTTGTGGTAACTTTGAAGAGTGGTCCATTCCAGAAGGAAAAAAATAAAATACAGCAGAAAGGCCTAACCATTTAAAAATCAAAAATTAATTTTAGTTTAATGTTTAAAGTAAATTTTTAAAGACATTCTATAGAAAAAAAAATTGAAATATATATATAATATATATATAATATATTAATATATAGTATATAATATATATATATATATATATAGTATAAATATATATATATAATATATATATATATATTATATATATATATATATATATATATATAATATATAATATATATATATATATATATGAGTATATATATGATATAATATATATATAATATATAATATATATATATAGGATATATATATATATATATATAATATATATATATATAATAATATATATATATATATTAGTATATATATATTATATATAATATATTATATATATATATATATATATATATATATTATATATATAGTTATAATATATATATATATATACTATATATATATATATATATATTATATATATATATATATAATATATATATATATATATATATATATAATATATATATATATATATATAATATATATATAGGGTGTACCAGAACTGAAATTTTCAGTTCCCAGCCAGAACCGGAAATTAGTCCCGGAATTCCCAAAAAAAATTCCTGGCCTGGAACTGGAATTTCTAATAAACTTTTCTTAACTATAAAAGAAATATATAAAAAAATTTTTTAAAACCTTTCAATATAAAATCTTTATATATATATATATATATATAGATTATATATAATAATATATATATATATATATATATATATATATATATATATTAATATATATATATATAATATATATATATATCTATATATATATATATATATATAATATATATATACTATGTATATATTGTATTATATATTATATTATATATATTATATAATTATATATATATATATAATAGTATTATATATATATATATATATATATATATATATATATATTTATAGTATATATATATTTTTATATATAATATATATAGTATATATATATATATTAGGGATGTACCGGATAGTATCGGTATCGGTAGAGTTCGGCCATTTTTCTGGGTATCGGTTAATAGGCCGATACTTGGCCGATACTTCTTACTTTTTGGATGAAAATTATGAGAAACTTTTAGATTAATATAATTTAGTTCGATAATATAAATCTAGTACTAGGTTATATATATATATATTTTTCTCCCTAGACTTCTTTTTAGCTAGATTTTTAGCGTTTCTCCACCTTGGTCTTTAGCGTAAAATTTATCTTTTGGAATATTGCCATTATGTATAATTTATACAGATTTAGCTTCTACTTTTTTTAGTTGATCAATAGTAATTTTTTTTTTCTTTTTTGTACGCAATTTCGTGGAGGGTGTACGGGTGCGTGTGTGTTTTAAACTTTCTGGATTATTCCCATATGTTAGATATTTACTGTAAATAGGGTTTTGGTGTTTTAAATTTTCAGGTTTTAAATTTTAGGTTTTAGCGTACGAAATAGGTTTTTCCTCATTTTCCTTTGGTTTTTGTCTGTTTGTTTCTGCCTTTTTTTTCTTCTTTTTTTTCTTTTTTTTTTGGGTATGATTGTGTGTTCATGTATGATAACAGATTCTTGTCAGCGAGGCCCGGGCTTTCTATTGACTTTTACCAACATCAAGTGACATTGCACTCTAACTCTGCTCTGTAGGATTACCCCACCGTCTGTTAACTCTAGCCTAATTTTTTGCTCTAGTCTGAGACCAGAATGGCTAAGAATCCCATTCCATACTTCCTTATATATCCAACTATAACTTATTTTCTAATTTCCGTTTGAAGGGTGGAGTATGTTCCTAACACGCTCGAGAACCTCGAATCTAATAACTGATGTTCTGTGGCTTAAAATCTTTTCTTCCTTCTAACAAAATAATCTTGTGCCTCTGCTTCTGTTCTCCTAACAGAAAGATTTTCAATGCCTTTTTATACTGTGCTACTGTCTCGCGAAACTGTTATATTCTTCTCATAAAAATACTGAGGTCCTCTATTTAGGAGATTTCAATGTACACAAACACTGAATGGAGGGGTTCTCTCATACTGATTTAGGTGCGGAGGAAGCCGAATCATTTCAGTATTCTCAACATTTGGAGCAACTAATTAAAGAAACTACACATATTCCGGATCGTCCCAACCAATTCTTGAACACACTTAACTATGTTGGTTCATCCCTATTCTTCTCTCTAAAATCCAACAACCTTCGCTCCTTATCGGTAATCTAACCACAACCTTATATCTTCTAATTTTTAATACTTTCTCTGACAGCTCCATCCTGCCCTATGTGGTTTTTCTGGCACTTTCGGTCCGATTGGGGGTATTGTTTTGCTTCTACGCTAACTATAATGGAGTGACGCTTTGGCTCTAAACGCCGCTTCAGCTTCTGCGGATTAAAGTGGAGCTAAAATCGTGTGGATGGCGATAGCAGGTTCATTTCTTCTTCGACAATCTTTTTCTTCTCCTCGAAATCCATGGTTCGATCGTGTTGTTCTCTGGCCATTCAGGCTAGAGACAGTGGTATCGGGTGTGGAAAAATTATCGTTCTCCTATTACTCTTGCTAATTTTCATTAGCTAGTAATAGTTGCAGGGTTACTCTTCGACGAGCAAAGCGGACTTTCATTAAACAGAAAGTGCCCTGACCTCCTTGGTTCTCCTACTGAAAATCTTTCTGGCCTCTTGTCAAAAACATTCCTAACAACTTCTGTAATCATCCTTTCCTCTCTTATTCGCTCTGATGGTTCTGTTGCTATCTCTCCAACTGAAAGGCCAATCTCTTTGGCCTCCCATTTTCCTCTAACTCAACCTGGACGATTCTGGCATTCCTCTTCTCCTCCTTCTCCTCTCAGTGTCCTATGCCTTTGCCTGTGATTAACATTTGATTGAATTCAATGGGCTCCTGACATCTATGAAACGTTAGGAAAGCGGGTGGCCCAGATGGCATTCTCCCCGAGTTTTAAGGGAGTGTGCTTCCCTGCTGACCGACCCTTGTTCCAACTATATTCTCTGTCTCAATACTAGAACACTTTCCCTCAGTGTTGAAGCCGCGCATATGTCCAACCTATTCCGAAAAAAGAAATCCCCTCTGATCTTCAACTTATCGCACTATAAGCTTCTCACTTGTATTCTAATCTAAAGATATTTGAAACCCTTCCTCAACTCTCTTCTTAGATCATCTGAATCTCATTCCCTTCTTCCGATCGCCAGTACGGCTGCTTTCGGCGCTCGAGTCTACTGGCGATATAATTTCCTTTTTAACCGATTTTTTTCCTCTTAGGAACTACGGGGAAGACTTTCGTGGAGGCGCTTGACATACCCAAAGCATTGACAAGGTATGGCCACGCGTTACGCTCTCCAAGCTCCCTCCTTTGAATTTCCTTCTTCTCTTAGCTTACTTATGTCTAGCTTTCTTAAATCGCTCAATATCGGCTGTTTGTTGATGGGGTGAACTTCTTCTTTTTCTGTCATAGTGGTGTTCCTAAATGGGTTTTGTATTATCTCCTACTTTGAATTCCTGCTTTCATTTGATGATCTGCTCACCTGGCAACATCTAACTCTATCCACTCATATGCTTTGACTCGACCCTCATTCTTCAACTCTTCAATTCTGCTCCCTCTTTTACCTTCTAGAATGCCTCTCGTCTTCCATCCTTCAATTCCAATTTCGCTGACAATGGATAGAATTTCCGGTGGGGTTGTCTCAACCTTGTGAATTCAATTCCTTTAAAAAACCCAACTTCTTCAAATCACAAAAACACCTTCTAACTTTCCTATCTCTTTTCTACGGGTTCTCTCGTCTCTCCTTTGACAATATAAACATTCCTTGGCTTAACCATAAACAAAAATTCTTGGAACTCACATCACAACGTTTGCTAGGGCGGCCTCAAGAAACTGGACGTTCTGTTTAGACTGCGAGACTTTTTTCCTCTTTTCAGTTACTCCAGCTATCCAAGGGTCTCATATCCGTCTTTATGGAGTACTGCTCCATATCTGGGGGAGCTCTGATTTCACTCAACTTTTGGATAGGATAGAGTCAAAGGCCAAAATGCTTATGTACTGTGCTGTACTTTCTAGTTCACTTGACCTCTTATCTTTGCTGCGCGACGGTTGATGCTTTCTCTTTTCTATAGGTACCGCTGCGGCAAGTGCTCGAGGGAACTTAACAACCCGCGTACCACACCTTTTAACGACGCTCTCCTACACAAGGGTTCCTGTGTAGGCACATGAGTTTTGTGTTAATTTTAGTAACTCCAGAACTTGTCGCTGTGGTGATTCCTCTGTCCTGCCATCTCTGTTCGTGGAATTCTCTCCATCTTCTGTGTTTCCTCTCTCTCACTTTAATGCCTACTTAAGCCTGTGTCTATTGCTCATCTGCGTAATTTCGTTTAGATGAAATTTTGAGGCGTTCAACATCCGCTTCCTTGACTAGGGTCCGTGAGCGGCGGTGACAACTGTGAAAAAAAATAAATAAATATCATAAGGAATCATTAAGATAGCTGAAACCCCAAAAGGCATCTCCGACGGTGAACACTTCTAAGTGCGACGGAAGAGAA